>JAUMHH010061660.1:0-23136 GCA_032359455.1 Chlamys rubida
CTCCTCTTCAGTGATAGGTTGAGAGAGGTTCAGAACCGCCTCCTCTTCAGTGATAGGTTGAGAGAGGTTCAGAACCGTCTCCTCTTCAGTGATAGGTTGAGAGAGGTTCAGAACCGCCTCCTCTTCAGTGATAGGTTGAGAGAGGTTCAGAACCGTCTCCTCTTCAGTGATAGGTTGAGAGAGGTTCAGAACCGCCTCCTCTTCAGTGATAGGTTGAGAGAGGTTCAGAACCGCCTCCTCGTCAGTGATAGGTTGAGAGAGGTTCAGAACCGCCTCCTCTTCAGTGATAGGTCGAAACAGATGCACCGCCACCAGCGGGAGAGACGTCATTTGCACCCTTATAATACTTAACCAAGTCCTCAACAGAGGAAATGTCAGCATCACTACATCGTTTGATAAAAAAGAATTTACCTTTCCATTACTCAGAAGAGGTTTTTACCCAAATGTGCTTTTTATAACGATGCCTGTCATGAGGAAGAGACTCAGCCTCTAAAACTAGCTTGGAACGTAAATCCACTGCCCTATAACAAGAATAAATCTCACATTTTTCTTTCTTTAAACGTTAAATCTGATCTTTTTGGTTACCTTGAAAGCTACAACAGCCCTTGTCTTCGTAATAAAATAGGATTCTCCTGTTTAGGAATTACACGATACCTTACTTTATTTTCCTTAACAACCTTTTCGGTAATTATTTGCCATGGGTTACATGGCTGGATTACCTTCATCGTTCAGAACATTCCAAACCCTAACTTTGATCAGGGACGTATACTATATACTGTCCCTGCTTTGATCATGTCTTCGGAATATCTGGACCAACTTCTGAACCATTTCTTGTACAGAATCATCCACACGAGGGAACAACAGACGTCCCCAAATACTAAAACATGATTTCAAAGACACAAATGTCATTCCACCTATAACTTTCGCAATCGATACAGCACACCAAAATGAATAACGCTGTATCATATAGCCGGATTTCCCTCTGGCCCTGTAACAGACTTAGACATTTTGACAGATAGATGTCTTGCATCTAAGTCTGGTGCCAGGGCCAGAGGAAACTCGTGCTATGTGGACTCGTTGGTGATGCTAGTCATCGAAATTTGTCTTAAGTAATGTTGAAACAGAAGGCGAGGTGCATTAATTATAAATATATGTATTTCAAAAATTTAAAAGAGTAAAGGTTTATTTCAAATACGAATAAATACAATGTGTATATTACGAATTCTTCCATTACTCAAAAAGATAATTGTGGCGACGGATAAAGGTCATGGCAAACCTGAGCCATGATTTTTGATGGTGATGCCATGATGATGTACATGTATCTACATATAGTTTTTAATACGCAGCTCCTAAGCACCTCGATAATGCTTACTGAACCTATCAATGAAACGGATACTCCTAAATATCAGCGGTTCAAAGGAATCTTTGAAAAATATCTTGTTTTCTAGTGTGATGTGATGGTTTTGATTAAATTATAGTGTGCTTTTGTTTTGGCGTCTACATCCCGGTATTCTATTTGAGGATTTGGAATTTCTGGATTTGACGTATAATGATGATAAAGCGGAAGACGCTTACCCTTCCGGAACACCTGATCTAAATCTCATTGTACTTTTTTTTCAACGGTCTCCATGTACATCTTTCAGTTGTCCATATTTTGCCATAATTTCATTAATTTTGAGTTCGATTTACGTTTTTGTTGTCACTTCTTTTTTAATGAGTCTGCCAAATGATAGAATTTAAAGAGGAAAGTGTGAAATGAGTGTTTGAACAGAGAAGGTTGTCATTTTCCCTTTTTTCTCTGTGTATTGTCTCGTTGTTTCGATTTAAAATTTCCTTGTATTCCCTGGTAAGTTGACGCTGTGGGTAGTAGTTGTGAGGAACAAAAATAACAAGCTTTGCTAATGCAATGATCTCTGATTTTAATATAACTGACTAACAATACAAAAAGTGCGCGTTTAAAAACAAACGCAACATGTATTTACAATTGGAATAGACAAAGACAGTTACTATGCTTTTATACTCGGACCGTTTGAGTATAAGCGGTCCACCAGAATAGCTCTTCCGTAAGTATTCTGGCCCATTCCGTCATTTTACGGTTAAAAAACAAGTTACGATATAAATAAAAAGCCAACAAATCTTTGGGATAGTTTAAAGCTGATAAGTTTAAGCGAAACAAAAAAGGAAAGGAAAAACTCTTTTAGGGAAAATTAACTTATGTAATGGCGAGAAAGATATTTTCACGTTAATTCGAGAAAAGAGACAATCACGAATTCAAAACTCTCGCGAATATTAATTCCTTCACAGGTAAATAAAGATAACATGACACATATGTTCTGTCCAAGAATTGAAATCGTTGAAAAAAACAATACCCGCATAACTCTTTAGAAGAAAAATCGCAAAATTTACTATTCCCGAAATTTTGATGATTTAAAGTCAGCCCTTTTTGAAAATAATCTTTCGAACTATAAGCTTACAACATTAAAACACAAATTTGCGAAGACAGTTCAATTTCTCCAAGCAGTAAATGTCGTTCATATACCAGAATAAACATCACACACGTTAATTCAATACTGTGGGATTCCGTATTTGTGTCATAGTTTTAACATAGAATATATACATCATAAACAGTTCATCAAGGACACCACATGCTCTATTGGGAGGTTCTCCTGGACATCCGTACGTTTGTTTTATAATTTCCATATATGGCAATAATAGGTCACATCCAAAGTCAATGTAATTGGTGATAGTTCCAGCGGTATGTTTCTATCATTGTACATGGTAAATGACGAATTGATAGACCAAGAAAACAAACCTTTATCGAATTAGACACACAGTCGAAATGTAAAACTGTGTTCATTTCACAGTCTATTTATAGACGTTTGTTATACTACGTCATACAGCCATCAAGTGGTCATGGCATTCATATACATATCACAGATGTAAAGAGCATTACTACATCCGGGTCACAACAGTCATCACTGAGTCCCACGTGACCCTTGTTTGAACTTCGATGGTAAGCAGTTATAAAGTAGAATCTGAAAAACAAATTGAAAAAAGTAGAATTATTCTGATTGATAATTAACAAAAAAATAACGAACAAATATGAATTGTGAGTTTTACACAAAACACTGCTCACGTCATTTATATTAGCACTGACTGGACTGTATCTCATTCGACCTTCAACTCTAACTTAATTTTGTAACGGAAGTACGATTACCGTAGTTAGGCTAAACTGAGGTATTCGTACTTCCGTTAGCACGTAGCTCTGTTTGTCGAAGCGACAGTACTGTGACCGGAAGTCCAGGGTTGGAAGTCCGGTCTGGCCACGTTGTACTTTTACTTTCAGAACAATGTTAATAGTTTTTGCTGATATTTATTCCTCATTATTTTTCCTGAAAGTTCTTCAAGTTATCCGCTTCTTTTCAGAAATGATATCTAAAAGCTTAGACTGAGAAACACTATAGTCGAGTTATATTAATTAGCCACCTCTGTTTCCTTCTAAAAGTAGCTAGACTATTTATTTGCTTGACTTCTTGAATGTTTTTGAATAGCAACAGGGACGTATTTTCACCTAAACATTAACCGGATCTGTAGTGGTTTGATAATCGAGGTAACAGTAAAGTTAGCTTCATATACTAACCACCTTGAAAAACAAGATATATTTCTTTGATATTTTTTGGGTACATTTAAAAATAATTGTAGTTGTACTTTATTGGGGTTGTCATCAGTTAACCGGTTACTCTGTCGGGAGACCGCAAACCGGTTACCTAAATCAATAACCGAAGAATAGGACATCTATGTACACCTGGGGACACCCCACATATACTTGGCTGTTACCTACAACTTTTCTATCGTTTAGACCGAATAGGGATTTTATACAAACTCATAAACACATTGCCTTTGATTGCTGCCTTTGAATACGCTATTGCATTGTTTTGATTGAACAAGAACCTTTACTATTAACAAAATAACAAACTCCCATGCGATTTCTATACAAGAGCAAGTATGACTACATCAGATAATCTTTTAAGCGAGCAGAAAATAGGGCGTGAAACAAAATGGCGAAATCTTACGTCATCCATCTGTCCCTTGAAGTTTGCATTAGCACCACACGCGCCGCCAATCTTGAATCCTTGACGTTTCTGAATATTTCCTGGAATGATAAATAAGATAATATAACAACACCGAATCCTTTCGTAAGAGGATGTAATTTGTGCCTTGTAAGTCGGAAGCAGAGGAGAACATTAGTATCGATTAGACATAATACCTCTACTGAACAAATTTTGTTCCTGCACAATTGTGATGGAGCATTAAGACTTTCCCTTTCCCACCGGCCCGTCCATATGATATTTAAGGATTAAAGTTAATCCTTTTTATTTATTCTACTATACACAATCCCTGGGGAAATTCACTTTTATTGATGGACTCTTTTCTCTCAGAAATTATTGCGCTGCTGTATCAGCCAATCAAAAGCGACGTTACAAACGGCGACGTCATTTTTTTACGTTATGGGCTGATAACATAATTTTTTAAGCCAATGAAGTCCAACGAATCATCAAACTTCATAAATCAATACATCTTGATGAATACTACACCAATAAACATATATCAAAGATAGGTCACTTTATTTTTCGCTTCACTGATGTTAGACTTTGCGTTCAGCTCCTTTTTCATAAAAGTGGGTGCGGGGCATATGCATGTTTCACAAAAAAAGCATAATAGCTTTTGCCAAGTATTAATAAGCCACTCATCTTTTTCGCAATGCACAATCCATAAGAAAACCCATAAAAACAGTGATCATTAAACCTTAAACAAATATCGATGTGGAAACAGGATCAATTAACGAAAAAGAACTTTGGCACGGAAAAAGCTGTCCTAATCAATGTCGAGCACGTGCTGTTCTTTTGAGACGCACGAGACAATTTAACTCAATGAGCACGCTGTACGTACCTGTTAGAGGAGTGCTCCTTTCCTGAGCTCCTCTCCAGTTCTGGATCTTACACATGAGATTCTTCCCATCATACGTCATGGTGACTTCATTCCATCCAGGAACCTATGACGTAAGTGTTTAATTAGTATTGTATTAGACCGTATGTAATAACAATATTTCGCTTACTTTTATATCTGGGGATTTTTGGTGAAATGGCTTCTTTGTAGATCTGTTCTTTGTTCAAATTTTGAGCTTATTCTTCGTTTTGATTTCGAATTACGGGTTTTCCACACTTCTCTATTCTAAATGCTAAGTTTGTTTTGAACACACACAGTAATGGAAAACTTATTTTGAGAGCTTCCGAAAACGTCTGTTTCCATTGTCAAGCAAAGATTGCAAATGACCGGTATCTCAACTCAACCGCTGAAAGCAACTCACCAAGCCACAATGTGACGAAGAAGTAAATTCAGCTGTCAGAATATAACGAGATAGCTCTCAATAAAGTACTCTAATATTATGTAATCTTTATTGTTGTGCCTATGGGACATTGAAAAAACTAAAACTGGTTTATATTAGACGCATCGCAATACCCGGGACCCTCTGTCTTTTCCCTTTCTACCATTACATATTCCTTGTCTTCCTAACAGGTTATCAGTTTTCTAACGTGCTACCCTGTACGTTCTTGTTGTGCTGTTGAACCTCAAAACTCAACATATTTACATTGTTTTTAGATAATGGTGTGTAATTTAAAAATTAAATTCAATAGATGCAATAATAAATTCATTATAAAGCCAAGTGTTTGTCGCTTAGATAACGAGTACACTATGAACAGAAACACAATTTTCCATGAATCAAGCTGTTTTTCAAACAAACTAACTGTTCACACGAGCATTCAGTTGCTTTATTTGCTTACTCTCACTTTAAAAAAAAATATATAAAAAATGGTCATTTTGGAATTAAGAAATTACGTCGTTTAAAGTATAAATGTATCACTATTTAACCTTCTGTATTTAGAAATGTATACCATTTCATTATTACGCTAACGTTAAATTGTAATATTTAAGATATTCGTTTCTAATATTAAATTACATTTGAATATTTCTCCCATTTATTATTGATGTTATAACTCCATGTACCATAATGAATAGCATTCCACTATTTCAATTATCAAAATAATATTAATAATGGCCCATGTGCAATATTAAATTCATAAACAAATATTTCACTTATTGATTCTTTTCCAAGTACGTCTTTAACTATACTTATTTTACCTGAAGTATTGATTTCAATTCCACTACCGGGTATACAAGATTGAATTACATTCCATTTAGTAATATACAAGATTAAATTACATTCCACTATTTCACCTACAATATTGAATTCCATTTCCGTCATCTTGTTGTTACCCTCAGTCATCATGCCGAGCTTGACAGTTCTCTCGTTGGCCGCAATGTTGACTGAAGCGCCTTGAGTCTGTTGACAGTTGGTAAGTAGAGACTGGTATTGGAATATATCGCCGTTGGGAGCCGCGCGTTTTTTTCTGAAAAGATCCGGGAAATCTAAATCAAAATCAAATGCTGGAAATTGTAGATGATTTCGGCCATATGTCCAGTTATTTCCGCGGCGTCTGTGTGAGGAACTTTGGGACGAAGACGAACCAACCGATGTCTGACCTGCAGACGAACTTCCTCCTACAGATGAACTTCCAGATGAACTTCCAGATGATGCACTTCCAGATGAACTTCCAGATGATGCACTTCCAGATGAACTTCCTCCAGATGAACTTCCAGAGGAACTTCCCCCAGATAACCCTCCTCCGTTACCTGTAAAAGCGTTTCATATGAAACATTTTGTTGATTAGTATTATGGGAATGTAAAGTATGAGTTTGTTATTATGAAAATTCATAAGAAAGATTGATGTCAACGAGACCATTCCTTGCCCAGGAAAAACGTCGTTATCACCATATATTCGTAATTCAGGTGAACGTGTTTCATGGTGTCGTTTATAAGAAATTATTATTTTTACCCTTTTGATTTTAATATATTTAATTGATTATATGAAAAAGTAATTACACAATCACCGTTTTGAAAATATACAATCAATCCCTAAATGATATCTGATAAGCAGATTGCTACATTTCATAACCAGCTATTGCAGTCGCTGAAATATGTTGCTTTTCTACCTGAACATTATTTTCAAAGAAATGTATACCTAACCCTGATGCTCAATTAAAAAGTATTAAACGAAAACACGGCATACGTCTTTTATCCATCTATTACGCTTAAGGTAAAATATGACATTCTGTTTAAGAAGAATATCATAAAATTGTTTAATTCAAATGCAAAACATGATATTAATAATGACGACTTAGACAACATTAATACACACTGAGCTCTGGAGCATAGCATTCTAGTACATGTTAGTGTATCTACGTGTCAAGTTAGTATGTTTGTTCTACTCTACTGTATCATATGGCATTCTATGAAGATGATGCTTTAAATAAACCTTCAACCTTCTAGGATTACATGAACGGTACTGATGACAAACATTCCTAATAATAGATATAACTAATAACTTCACTAATATTTTACAGTGCAAGGCTGTATATGCTGTTTTACGGATTACTTACGAATATATCCACTTTATAGAATCCAAAATTTGAAACATTTATTTACGCTGATGACTGATGAAATCTGGATGAGAATGGTCTTTTATTTACCCATTTGAATTTCCCCACTCTCCTGGGAAGAGGAAGAGGAGGAACCACCTTCTGATCCGACAGCACCTCCCAAGTTGTTCAAAATTGAGTTAATGTCTCCCACCTCCACTTCTCCACTGCTTCCGGCACCACCGAATCCAAAGGAACCACCTGATGAACCACCTGAGACACCACCACCAAATCCGGTGCCACCCTGGTCAAAACCCCAGAATCCTGGTAACCCCAAAAAACATTAGCAATGATCGTTCACTCACTGTATATTGCTTTATTTATATAACATTTTCGTTTTGCGATTTAGTTGTTTAGATATATGAAAAGTTTCTTGAAATCACACTTGATACCTGTAACTAGGTATCATTGATACTAAACTGAAATAAAAAGTATGGTTTAAAACATTAAGATGGTAGCATAAATACAATTCTAAAATAAGATGACGCTAGAAACATCGATGACATTTTTGACATGCACAACACCTCATGATAAGAGTACAAACGAATCTCAATTGAAGTTTCAAGATTTGATGTAAATGTGATTATAAATTAATTTTGAATCAAGAAAAAAACCTTTATAATTTAATTATTTACCAACAGAAAAGTGATTATTTTCCTTACGAGATGGATATACAGAGATTTGTTTGCATTATCGTCGAACCGCTGCCACCGAAACACAAAACATCACTCTTTGTTTTCACTATGCTAAAACGATGTTTAGGACTATGTGTTAGTATTTGTAAAAATAGATAATATAATTTTAGGTTGATGGTTTTTTTTTCGTTTTTTTTTCGTATTTTGACATTTAATATAGCGTTAAGATCAATTGTCCAAACATGTGCAATGCTGACAAAACATGATAATAACGATAATCCGTAAAAAAGTTTTGTAATTGAAAGAAATGTTTTTTCTCTAACTGTTTTGCTTATTCTTAATGCTTTATTTAAGTAAAAAGTAAACAGTAATATTATATTATCACATTTCAAAAGCATGAAGTCACAAAGTTAATACAAAACAACTAGCACCAAACTAAGTGAATTTCCGAACATATTCCACGCACAGAAAGCACTTTCATTTAATCGCAAGCGCACGCGCGCGCGCGCAACTCTACCGCTGCAGATTTAAGTGCTCACCCCAGCAAATGATAAAAGCTTAATTCGTTTACCATTTGAACTACTAAATACTGATGCCGACAGATGTCCAATATATTCGCCTGATGAACGAGTATGAAGCTTGTATTACAGATACACAAAAGCAGACAGAACCAGACGAGCTATAGGTTACCTGGGCGGCCAACTGCAGATGACCCCAGCTTTGTCTGTTTCAAGAATTGACCCAAAGTTTCTCCTCCAGAAGTCGAATGCTTTCTGTTCTGTACGATACCAGTCCCTCCGAACGTTTTCTTGTATTCGTCGTAAAGAGCGGATATGTATGCATTTGACATTCCGTCTACATTTAAATAACCACCAACATTTCCCGGTCCTTGACTACCAATTCCACTCAGTTCTTGACCTCTAATGTCCCAATGTCCTTGACCTGCCATGCCGCCCTGTGCGTGCCCCACAATGCCACCTTGTCCTTGACCTGCGATGCCACCCTGTGCTTGCCGCACAATGCCGCTTTGTCCTTGACCTGCGATACCGCCCTGTGCTTGCCCTATATTGCCAGCTTGTCCTTGACCTACGATGCCGCCATGTACTTGCCCCATAATGCCACCTTGTCCTTGACCTGCGATGCTACCATATCCTTCATTTGTCACACTGACATGTTCCTGACCTGTTATACCGCCCCGTCTTTGACCTCCAACACCACCATTGCCTTGTTCTCCAATAACACTTTGTTTTTGACCCAATTCACCGCCAACTCCATTCGTCCATTTCCACCCTTGTCTATTTACACCAGCACCGTTCACTCCTGTACCCCCTTGTCCACTCATAATATTATTCTCCCAAGTATTCAATTGTCCAACCATATCATCAGTCACCAGACGTCCCCTTTGTCCATTTACGCCGGCACCATTTGCCGACGTACCTCCTTGCATACTCATTACACCACCGTCTCCCCAGTTTACAGGTTGTCCATTGTTAAAATGAACCCTTTGTCCACTTTGGCGGTTTGTCGATTGGCTATTTATCATTTGTTCACCGTCTCTCACTCCACCGGTTGTACCTCTTCCAGTACCATACTGTGTACGAACCTCACCGTTTACACCCCATCCGGCGTTATTTTGTCCTGTCCTTATACCGAGAGAATCACTACCAGCGCCACCTAGGCCGGCACTATGTAAGTTCTGTTGCAATCCTCCATGAATAAGACCGTATAAATCAGTCCCGTTTTTAATTGCACCACTACTGCTAAAACTCCCTGAGACACCTACTCCAGCAGGTGTTTGAACATTTTCGATCGCTTTATTACTACCACTGATCCCAAGCGCTACCGACATGCTTCCCCCACTCCCAACGCTGCTTAACGCGCTACCATGATCGCTATTTGCACTGAATGCGGTAATACTGTTCGTACCTTGGTTTCCACTTTTGTCGTTGACGCCAAATACTTGCAGTTTAGGGTTCCAACTGCCACCATTACCTTGACTACCATCCAAGTTAATTCCATTATTACCATATCCTCCCTGCTGTCCAATTTGCCAAGCACCATTTTCGGCCACACCTCCAGCACCGCCTTGTCCGAAGTTATTTTGTTCAGAGCCACGTACGGCCCAACCTCCAGCACCGCCTTGTCCAAAGCCAGTTTGCCAGGTACCACTTCCGGCCATACGTCCAGCACCGCCTTGTCCAAAGCCAGTTTGCCAAGCAGCGCCTTTGGCTAATCTTCCAGCACTGCCTTGTCCAACGCCATTATGTACAGCACCACCTTCGGTGAAACTGCCTTTTCCGGACTCAAACTGTCCATTTGGACCATTGAATTGCAATCCTTGCCCATTCTGACCGACTCCCCATTGTGAACCGGCTCCACTAAGACCCTTGCCACCCGACGAACCGAACCAAACCCTACCTCCCCCAATGTCTCCACCCATAGTACCCCACTGTCCGTTGGAAACGCTATTTGTATTCCATTGGCCTGTGGAGTGTCCATTAGACCCAGCGCCACCAAACATCTCACCGTTCTCTTGTCCGATTTCACCCATACCACCTGTTCTAACCTGTTCACCACCACCAATTGTGCCACCGTTCGTACCTCCTTGTGAGCCACTCTGTCCTTCAATTCCCCATCCGCCTTGTCCGCCAGCCCCAGCTCCGCCGTGTCCGCCAACCCAAGCTCCGGCTTGCCCGCCAGACCCAGCTCCGCCCTGTCCGCCAGCCCCAGCTCCGCCGTGTCCGCCAACCCAAGCTCCGCCTTGCCCGCCAGCCCCAGCTCCGCCCTGTCCGCCAGCCCCTGCTCCGCCTTGCCCGCCGATCGCAATGCCGCCTTGTCCACCAAACCAAAAACCGCCTTCCCCTTGTGTAGACATACCTGTTCCACCATTTCCGTTTCCGATTGAACCACTATTCAACCCTCCTTGACCTTGTCCGTTACCCCAAACATCATAGCCAATTTGAGAACCGCCAGAATTTCCATAGCCGGTTTCGCCAACGTTAAACCCGCCTTGCGAACCGCTCTGACCTTGTCCGCCAAAATCTGCGCCCCAGTTTGACCCACCGTTATAGCCACCTTGCGAGCCGCCTTGTCCTTGCCCGACTTTTCCGCCCCATGATCCTGCGCTACCCTCACCCCAAGTGTTCATATTAGTACCTCCTTGTGAGCCACCATATCCATTTCCGCCTGCGCTGCCGCCATTGGTAAAACTATTTTGTCCGTTTCCGCTGTTCCAAAAGTCGTTAGTTCCATGGATGCCAACATTCACACCAGTTTGAGAACCAGTGCCACTACCCCAAAACCAACCACCGTTTCCTGCCCCTGATCCACCATTACCTTGTCCGTTTCCGCCCCAAAACCAGCCTTGACCCTGACCGTTGTTTTGACCTTGACCTTGACCTTGACCTGATCCCCCTGAAATTGAAAAGTCGTTTCCAAAAGAGCCGCTTCCTAATAACCAGTGGAAGAAACTATCGAAGGTGAAGCCTCCCTGACCTCCTTGGCCACCTCCTTGGCCACCTCCTTGGCCGCCACCTCCTTGGCCACCTCCTTGGCCACCTCCTTGACCTCCTCCTTGACCCCATCCTTGACCCCATCCTTGTCCAGTCCCTGCTCCACTTTGTCCTCCGTATGTTGCCATCAGCCAGTTGAGCCAGGCGTTCCACTGACCCTGACCCATACCACTACTACCACCAATTCCACCACTAGTTCCACCGGTTCCTCCTATTCCTCCGCCAATCTGCCATTCGGTGTTGATCCAGTCGACGCTATAATTTCTTTTGTTCAAGTGATCTAGCCATATATTCTTAATAGTGGCATTCTTTGTAGCAAAGAGGATATCAAAAATCCAACGTTTATCCAAAGACCCTTTCTGTCGGTCGTTGCCCAATGCCCATGTTAGTTTGCCATCCCATTCTGGACCCGTCATTCCGTTTTCTCTGACAAATTGATACCACAAATCGGCTATTATATCAAAAGTCCTGTCATCCATGCCGCTGTTCCATCCTCCGCTAATGTCCCAACCAGAGTCGGTAAGGTTCAGAGACGACAAAAACTGCCTCCAGTTATGCATAGTAATGTCGACATGGGTGCCACTATGTTTCCTCACCCAATCATCTACTTCCCTCATCATCAGTAACTGCAAGAGTAAACGACGGATTTTCACCCCTCCTTGCATGTTGCCGATTTGCCTAATTATCTGCCGAATGAACACGGCACCATTACCGGACATTAACTGCCGTAAGATCTGAATAGCATTTGTTGACTGCGGCATAAATCCGAGATGATATAGTAGAATCTGGAAATCAGGCGATTTAGCAATCTCAACCATAATGGTTTCCATTTCGTTTTCTGAGGTAGCTGCAAACATTCTTTTAAACATGTTCATCAACGTTACAACATTCCAGCTTCCACCAACAGTTGCGTTCCTGTTCCATCCCGTCTGGCTGTCCCACTTCCACAGGAAGTCCCCTTTCCATCCTGCATCCACAGGATATCCACCCATATCAAACCGGTTCTCCCATCGGTCGAATTTGAACTTGAACTTTAGGGCAAATTTATCAGTATAGTCGATATTTCCTAAGTTCCAGAGATTGAGATAGGAATTTCCATTGAAGTGGGCGGTGCCGTATTTTGTCTTGCGGACAGCGAAGTTGTTGATCTGTGTTCTTTTGCCAGATTTATCCTTCATGTTTACATCGAAATTCAAATGCACAGATTCCATACATTTGTCTGCAAAACAGGAAAAGGAGGACAATATAAGTTATTTGCAACTAACAGATTCTATTTACATATACAACTAAGATTTTAAAAATCTGTGTTTTATTGAGAAAATAAAACATTTTGTATTTCTAGAATTTGTCCTTGTTGGGAGGGTGAATATATTTTTAATATCGGCCTTCAGAGAAGTTATCTTTCCTACATTACTTTAGAATTGTATTGTACTTATTTGGATAATAATACTGATCATTTCGCACCGTCAATGGAAGGGAAATCTCGATTCATTGAATGAACGGTGATTAAGATCATACGATATTTTGTTATACCTTGAATAAAGCTTCGTGCAGATTTTCAAGAATATTTCACTTTTTTTATTTTAGAAAATGAAGAATAGTTTCAGCACTATTATTGCCTACAATAACTGCTTCATGTATTAACGATTAATACCGACACGTCAAACTGGGAAATTTTCGCAGGTAAAAAGATGAAGGCTGATGTGTTATTTGATGTTTCAATATATTTAGTAAAGACATCGATTTACCTGTAGGAGTTACAGGCACGTAGTTGGATGTAGCGATTACGCAGGCGCAGTAGCCTTTGTCAAAAATGGTACCAGGAGCACACCTGCGCACCATCTTTCCTTTCCCAGGAACATTCTCCATGTAAAAGCGGCCATCCCAATGGACCTCCTTGTCACAGTTCGCTACAAAAATATATAGAGAAAATGTCAAGTGCTGCATTATATAACCATTAACAGAATTTCTTTATTTTGACGAATGCAACTGATGTAACAAGTCAATATTGCTCTTCAAAAACAAGTTTAACAAAGATTTCTTGTCACAACTTACTGTAGAATAAAAGGAATATTTTTTCTCAGCAAAATTCATTCGTCATTGATTACTAAAAAACTAAACGGATATTGAAACGATACCTTTCGATCACAGTCCAATGTTGACTAGAAGTATGCAATATCCAATTTTGTATGATACTCAGACATATGATAATAATACCCCTATCTTATAAAGACCTGAATTATTCCGGGGGATGTTTTTCCATCTGCATTTCAACAGGCGATTCACCAATTAATTTCTTTACGTTTATTAATATGGGATTCCTAGGATGTTTATACGATTTGAGTTTGGTCTATTGTCCTTTTAGTTTGGTCAATACCAATGACATTTTATTGACAAGCCAGATTACTCACGTGATATAATGAGTCCACCATCTGGTGGGCAAGGCATTTTACAGGCCATGCCCCTCATGCAGCCCATGCCTTCTACGTAGTAGGTTCCCTCGGCGCAGCACGAGGCCACACTGTATCCCTTCACACAAACCCAGTGCGATCGACATCCATGATCTTTTATACCGAGCGTAAATCCGTCTGGGGCATTAATGCAAGGATCTGAAATACAAACATATATAATTATCTCACAATAATGGGACATATAAAGACAATATACTCCAATATATTAATGGTATGTCCAGAGAAGGGAATAACGGAATCTTGTTCGGGTGGTTTCTGTGCCGTACTTCAACTGGTATTGCACTTTGAATGAGCTTGGAAATACGGACCAATACAAAAACCGAAAAAAGCATACAGCTTTCCAGCACACAGCATATATAGAGGTACAAAGTGGGTTACTCAGTCAGATGTGCTGATCTACACGTTCTTGGCTGTTTAATATATGTATGCAATCTTTAGTTAGGAACATTTGAGTAATATACACAGTGCCATGACCTTATTAGAGGAAATAATTGAAAGACGGGAAAGGCATCAATACAGAGAGAATATAACTTTATACTTAGATAACAACAAATTCAGATCGTTTCATTTTTTTTAAAGCCAACATTTTTAACTATACCGCCACCAACAACAAAAGACCATGGTTAGAAGCATTAACCTTTTTTCATTAAACAATAAATCACTTTCATAGAAGTCATAACGTCATTGAGGAAAATGGTTATTTTTTATAAACCATACCATTAGCAATATTTAAGACACATTTACAACAGGGTTTTTTAGGAATATGATATCAAAATGAACAATTCTTGAAAACTGGATGAATTACAATTATAAGTTTCAATTTAAGTATTCGATTAAAATAAGATTATTTAAAACGGAGTTATGCCAAAGCCTTACCTTGTGGACACATAACATTCATGGAAGGTCGGCACGTGATGGCATCCTCGTCCCAGAACTGACCGTACGGACAGACCTTGACCGCTCCCAGGATCCGTCCGCCGTCCCTCCAGCATTGTACGTACTTGGTACAATCTCCAGGATAGGGGTTAAAACCGGAGTCACTGTTCATCAGACACCCAGCACACAGCTCTACAACGTCAACAAACGTCGTTGCATCATATTGATAAATAAGATCTTAGTTATCACCTGTCTATCACGACCACATATACCTGTATATAATATCACTTGCATATAACTATCACGTGTCTATAACTATCATCCGTCTATATATTTCCGATTACGTTAGTTTTCTCCGTATTACTCTGTATTTTCTCAAGAACCTCCATGTCAAGTTGCTTTTATTTTGATCAGATTTAACCAGTGGTTAATGAAAAACTAATTGCTGCCATTATTAAAGCACAATGAATCCTAAAAACACATCAATCTTATTGGCCTTTGCTACTTTGTGATCCAACATTGATTAAATTAAATTGACAAACTTCATGATTGTTGCAAAATACAGAAAGTTGAATTTTTCATGTATCACCTATTTATATCTATCTACCACCAGTCCTTATATCAAACTGACATTTTGATAGCAGCCACCTGGCTATTATCTGACAATAACACGTATGGCGAACTTTAAATTTTTTAATAATTAGGTAATGGTACGTGAACAAAAATTTGCCATGCTTTTCATGAAATAAATTTTCTCGGGTTATCGAAACAATATTTATTGGCGGAAATCAATTCTGATGCCCAACCTGGACACACTTAAGTCTTCGTTTCGTAACTCAAGTTATCGCCCCTTACGTGTAAAATCTGGCGCTGGAGTAGAAACTGGAGGAGGAGGGGTTGTTGTTGTTGTCACTGGCGTAGTTACAACTATGAAATATAAAGAAAGATGTCAACAATATAAGTTTAACACAAGCATTTACAAAAACGAAACCAAACCTCTACCTCTAGATCTTTATTGGGAAATATGCATTCTAACAAAATTCACTACTTTAAGCAATGTTTACCCGTTTACATTTCCTGGATTTTCTAGGGAGTGGATGTAGTGGTATATCATTGATAACAGATCAGTAAATACATTTTCCACAATATATAACTCCAAACTATGCTTTACTGATCTTTACATTGATTGAATTGGTCTATTTCAAAGAACTTAGTGATGTTATCTTCTAAAGATGTGAAAACGTTTAATTTCTTCATTAAACTGTAAATACACCTAATCTTTAATTAACTTATTACAAAAAAACGAAAATTGAAACAACAAAAAGTTGAAGAATAATAATTATCTTAGATCAAACGCATGCATAACAAAGTGCTTATAACCACTATATCATTATTACGGCATTGAAGATATTGATAACGCCTTACATAATTGCACTTAAACAGTCTCATAAATAAAAGTAATAACTGGCATTTTCAAAATATATATTTGAAAATGTAGGCGAATATTAAATGAACCTTATGAAAACGTTTACAAACCTTTACAAACAATGTTCAGAATAATTATATGTTACTTGCTTTCACAGATCACATCTCGAATTCTAGGCATCATGCTTTCCAGTCGTTTGAAGTTCATCGCCCTGAACAGCTTTCGGGAGTCTGTAGCGATATTAGCCAGTTCGCCAATGTTGACATTTGATCCGATGCCCAACGTAACCAACTGAACTCCCTCTTTTTTGGCCAACTCAGCTTGGAGTTTGGTATCGGCCGGAGTTGTAGATGTCTGGTCAGTGATTAGGACTCCTTTTATATGAAAATAAACAATAGAATACCAAAATGTCAATACTCAATAATTCCTGCTTAAAATCAATAAAAGTAGGGCTTGATATAAACAAAGGGAAAAAATTACATGGAAGCCCTTAAAAAGTATTTCAAAAAGTAGAAAGAGAATAAGACCAGGTGTTCCGGGAGGTTAAGCAGACTGCAGTATTTTTTTATACAGATAAATGTAATTTTAGTCTAGGATGAATCACTCACTAATATCCACAATATCAGAAGGTTGAAATATATTGGGGTCTATTGTCTATGGCATAGAATAATATATCTATTAACGGGTCTATTTATTTCCATTATCATAACTATTGCTGTTCCATATAACATTACTTGTTTGGAGCCTTATATTCACTGACTAACCACGAAAATCACAAAATGATGTTTTACAAGTAAAACATGAAGAGTACATGCAATATAAACTTTGACAAGGTTTTTCATTCATCATTTTCATTATTATTAACAAATCGAAAAAATGTCCTAATATACTTGTAATAGATATTGAGGGGTTTTTCTTCTAAATTTGGTTTTGTATGACTTTTATTGCGTGGATGAACAGCTAAGATTCATTCAAGAGCGACCACGTAGAAACGATAAACATCATGCATTAACATCACACCTTCATACAACGTTTCACAAATTTGCACCCGCAAAAAATTCTAAAAATCTATCTATTTGACAAATGTTATTTTTGTCAGAGAGTTATATTACAATGTTAATAGATATTCATAGAAATATACCAGATCAAAAGTTGGGTTTTACAGAATAATATTTTTTATTACAGATATCAAGTATCGATGAAAGATGTTTTGGTGTTTGCCTTGGATATTAGTTGGTAAGTACTTTAACCACATCGAGTTGTGATAATTAGAGATTGTATAAAAAAAAAATTCTCCTATTAACTTCTACTTTCTTCAGTGACCTTATGAACAAACCACCTCCGAGCCAATCGCACTACAACCACGATTTTATATGGACTTCATTGATACTAAGATTGTAAGAGTACATTACTGAATGTGACTGCAATGGGTCTGATGTTTCAATCAGGCATTCAACTCCCAGCCTCTGTATCTAAGAGCGGGACTTACCTATCCTTGGAGCACCACCTCTAGCATGCGTTCTAAAGGCCTCTCGGAGCTTGGCTAAAGCTGAAATTAGAGAATACACAAACATTGATACACGTACATATTTACTTATACTAGGACATATGTGTGTATTCAATACAAATCTTACAAATAAAAAAACACAACAAATCTCAATTGTTATACATGTATGCATAAACATTTTTAATTTCCGATTTAAATTCTTATTAAGTTTTGACTATAACGATGTTTAGAAGCAATCCAGGTTTTAATATAATTGCTTTAGTTTCAGTTAAACAACTAGCATTAAGAGAAAATTGTGGCTAGCTTCGCATGAGAAGATTAAGTTGTACAAGTTTTACTTAGGTTTAAATGTGCCAAACTATTGTAAGGTCAACTATATGCAATTGCGCAACATTTCCTAAGACTTTTTATGTTAACCAGTCATTTTACGTTTTGGACATAAACGGCGTCACCAATGAAACTACTGGTACAATCGCACTCGTTTTTGTTCCCCTAGCAATTGTTTCCCTGTGTTCCATGTTTTATAGTTCCTTTTAATATCTCTGGCCTGTAAATTCACCCGTTTTATTCCACGCATACTTACCAGCGGCAGTGTTAGCACCTCCCCTCGGGTGTGCGAAACTGTTGATATGATTCTGTACGTCAAACACTTCTTTAAATGGCTGAAGTGACATGTGGTCTCCCACGCTGCTACTGTACACAACCATCCCAATGTGATGGGCTCCTCTATTCACGTATAAGTTACGTACCAGGCTACTCACGAACTTCTTGTTCATACCCCAGTTATCGTCCTTGATATCATCTGAACCGTGCATCATGAACATTATTTCGGCCGGTACCTCACATCCAGGATCTAGAAAGGAAACGGTCACAATATCGGTATAATGGGTTTCATGGCCACCTCGCCCCTTTAGATGAATTTATACATATTTATGGATTTCCGCTCCTTTGACCTTGAGCACTACTGATGAGTCCGTAGAGGACAACATTCTTCATTTGACCTTGGCTGTTGCAAGGACTTTAAACCCTCATCAACAAAATGGCCATAAGATGCAGTGAATTGTTTACTTGTTTGCCTCTTCCATCGACAAAATAAAATGTTCAAATAGCTTTTTCCTTGCGTTTTTCACAATATTTATTTTACGTGAACAGGAGAAGTACTGGAATGTGTAAAGGAATAGTATAGGAAAATATTCGATTACTAGAAGAGATCATGATATCCTTTCATTATTAGTACAAATTCAATTAGTTGGTATCTTTAATAATTCTCTTGGAAATTATATATATTTATAATAATATACAATCTATATTTTTTTTATATAAAGCATATATCCATGAGTACACACGTTTGTGTAACAATAATTTCAGATGGCATCGAAAAATAGGAGAACCTTAAAATTGTGACTTTACGTTGAACGTTTCATGCCCCGGGTACAAAGATTCAGGTCATTAAAAAACGTTGTTAGCATCTCTCCGTAAAGGAAACGGCTATGATGCTAACTGCAGTGTTATTGGCGTGCACCAATGCACATGGAGACATAAGCAAGGTTAGTATGATTGGTACAGGTACCTTTGCTTTAAGTCAAAGTTGGATAGTTTGAGAAACATAAATAACATGTTAATTGACCTTATGAATACTTGTTATTGTTACTGCTGTTCTTTTCAAGATAGCATAACAATTCAATGGCGTATCAGAGGTATAGACATTGGTTTGGTTAGTATGCTAATGGCCACATGGTATGTTTCATGTTTATACTTACTTAGGGTGCTGTGACGCGAAGAGAAGAGCATAATGATCATCACATTGTATATGTCTACATTTTACGTGTACATTATATAGTTGTATGCTGAATGGTTAATACATGGGCGTGGTTTGTTTATTTACGAAAATAAACATCTAAATATCACGTGATACAGTACTCACATGGCTGCAGGGTGACGGGTGGCGGTATGGGCGTAGTCACAAGCTGGGTGGTAGAAGTCGTTGTGATTACTGGAAAAGGTAAACATAATAAACAATGAAACTATATCCTTTGGAATACAGATAATGACAATATATTTACATAAAAGGCATGGTAGTCGAAATGATTTTTTCCTCATGGGTTAGTGGTACTAGTTTAACTATCACATTTCTTTTCAATCAAGGACAGACACAATTAAACTGTATGCCACTGTTTGCTCAAAGCTCACATGTGTTTGACCAAATGAAATATTTCAGCGTTGTTAAATTGGTTCACAAGGAAAACAAGCCATATTGCTACAAAGTAAATGCCTTTGCCATACTTCAACTTAAAATATGTATTTTTCGTATCGATGTAAAAAAGGACCATATATATTATATTTTATTTCTTTAAAGTGATATTTTGACATTAACACTTGTTTTGTTTTTATAACGTATGCAAATGTGTTAACCTACACGCCAAACCGTTGTTTTCATATACATGTAGCATTTATCCGATTTATGTTACAAAC
The DNA here is from genome assembly GCA_032359455.1 of Chlamys rubida. NCBI lineage: Eukaryota > Metazoa > Mollusca > Bivalvia > Pectinida > Pectinidae > Chlamys > Chlamys rubida. The sequence continues at coordinate 20,499 of JAUMHH010061660.1, forward strand.
TGTATGTACGTATATATATGTTACACTGTAAGAACTTCACTTCAAGACATTTAAAAAAAGGGATATTTTAAAGTTATCGACTATTGCGAAAGGATATCTCTGAATGAAACGATTTAGAATCCATCCTTACAGAATAAGATTATTGTATGCAATTGTAAAATGGTAGGAGACAAGCAGTGTTGGACTCCTAGAGAGTCAGTGATTAAGCATTTGTTTTGTGCTTAGATGAAAGGACTCCAGATAATCATGGTTTAAGCATTTGCCTTTGACATGAAAGAGGTCAAAGAAAATATCTGCTGTTCCAGCTGCGACAGGTGTGCTATATTTCTATTTCCGTTTTACTTTTTTTGTTTTTAACTTTTATGCTTCCTTTTTTTTCTTTTGGCTCATTAAAAACGCTCTCACTCTCTACTACTGTTCGACCCTATACGACATTATTGTTATGATGGACCATTGAGAAATGTTTCTCAAATAAATGAACTGATATTATAAATCATATCAACAATTTTATATTATGGGGTGAGCTCTTCGAAAAGTAAGGATTGACGGTCACGCCATTTTGAAGATAGAAGTAGTTGTTTTTATCCTTTAAAACGATAAGGAATAGCCGGATTACTGTAATATAGTGTAAAACTTATATACTGTATATCTGTTAAGGGTGTCGTCTCAGGAAAATAGCAATTTATTAAATATCAACCGATACATTTTCAATGGAGTGATTTATTTACCGCTTCTAATCAGTCAAAAATAGTACAAATGATATATACGAACTACTTGGGAAAAACGTTTTTAACACCTTAATTTAAGAGATCCAAATGTAATTAATCTGATGTATTTTGTAATGTGCTGTTTAGTATTGGGAGAAAGTACCGACGGACACAGTACATAAACTGTGGGCAATAGTCCAGGTCCGCCCTGCGCTTGACAAATGACCATGACATCAAGACGACGAGTATGATTCATCTCTGTCATACTGCTCTTGAGTTCATAGGCAATTCCAATGATTGAAGTTTATTTTCTGCCATGAGGTGGCATTGCTCTAAAAATAGAATGCCTTTCGGCACTCTTCGGATACGACCTGAACACTGTACATGTACCGGATATGCTCCGCACGAAACAATATTTACAATATACAGAACTGCTAGCTGGATGACAGGTGTAAACCAACTACTAATGACAAATTTGACCACTGTGTACGTTATATACGTCTATAGGGCGTTGACAGAATATGCATAGCTAAAGACTGTAGACTGTACAATGGGGTTATCATGTAGCAATTAGTAATCATACCAATACAGCTAGATTTAAATCGGAAAATTCTCGTTTTAGTATCCTTTTGTCGTTGACATATCTCTTTTCATATCTTTTTCTGTCTGTATTTATATAAAAAAAAAAAGTCTTATCTAATAACTGAAGATTGTGTAATCAGTTATCAAAATGTATGGGGTAGCCAACATCCCTTTATTTATTTATTTATTTATTTTTATTAAATTTTTTACATGAAAGATTGACTTTTGATTTTTTCAAATATTATGTTCAGGAATGCAAGACTAAATATTCCTCAGTAAGAATTTGAATTGTAAAATTATAATTAATATATAAATCATTGTATATGGATAACCTTGTCTTAATACAGATGCGAATTAACGAAATAGATACCAGATGTAACATACGCTATTAACTGTATGCTCATACATATCCGTAAAAACACTCGATTTATTTTTTAACTATAAAAATATAATTCTAGCAAATAATACGTTATTTCTTCTATCAGTGCTCCCTTAATTCGTGTTCCTATTGATTCTCTTACGTCACAAAGTAGTTGACTCGCCAAATGCCCCCGGGATTAGTCTTAGTTATTACTTGTTCACGGTAAACCGGAAATATTTATTTAAGAATGAATTATCTGTCGCAGTTTGTTTGTTTGTGTTTTACGTCCTAATAACAGTTATGGTCATTTACGGACGGTGGTGGTGGCGGAAAGCCGCAGTTTCCGGAGAAAAACCACCGACCTACGGCCAGTACCTGGCGACTGCCCCACGTAGGTCTCGAACCCGTGACCCAGTGGTGGAGGGCTAGTCGTAGCAGAATGTCGGGCGCTTTAACCACTTGGCCACCGCGGCCCTATATCATGTCTAAATATAGTAACATTTTTACTCATACACATATCATGTCTACATTTAATGGCACCCTCACTGATCAGTTACAATACAAAGTATTTTTTATAACATACATTCTCATGTGTATAGTATGTTTAGACAATAAGGTATTTTGTCGAGATATAATAATATACTAAAATGGGAAACACACCTGTGAAGGGTGGGAGAAAATCTGGTCATACATTTATACCTGTAGCATATCTAGACAAAAACACTATAACATGAAGCATATCCGGACATTAAGAAATACTCACGCATACCTTTAAACTGTTTAAATATAACAACAAAGACGCTCAAATGTGTTGTAATTATAGATATAATGACATTCACACCAATACATATAGCGTGTCTAAATATAATACAACACATGTAAATAATAGAAATAATGACACAAACAATGGTATGTACACTGCCCTCCATAAGTTCTGTTACATAAATTTTGCATTTTTCTATATAATTAAAGTACAGAATTATGCCAA
>JAUMHH010061881.1:0-23131 GCA_032359455.1 Chlamys rubida
TTTATTTAGAGTACACTCCGTTTTTTGTGTTATATCTCCATAACATGAAAAATATATTCAAGTTAATCCTTAAATATATCGAAAAACTTTTGTGATGGTTAAATATAAAAAAAAAAAAAATGACAAGAGTTTCTTAGTGCCTCCCTAGCGCTTCCACCTCTTCAGAAATCCCCCGATGACCTTCTAAAGATGTGAAAGCTCTAGGGAGGTACTAAGAAACTCTTGTATTTTGTTTTTATACAATATATTGATATACAATTAAAGACAACGTGTATTATACATAAGCTATATTTCGAGAGATATTTTCTTGTTTAGTCACAAGACAGTTCTCTGTTACACCAATAGTGTAACATGTTTATCAACTTCTGCTGAACATCTTTATAACACACCGTACACACGTCGTCGGACAAGTTGTTTTGGTTTATTAAGGGTTTATATAATGTCCTTGTAAAAACTGGGGTCATATAACGACTCTCCACAATGGTGGAGTTACTAAGGGCTACTTAACACAAGGAAAGCCGCATATTGCTACATATATTATATTCGATAAATTCTACAAATATGTAACGAGTCACATTAGTCTAACACTGTCCTAACCGAGTTCTTACCGCAACTAATTTCAAACTGAACGTAAGGCAAAAAGCAGAAAGTACATATGTTCTGCACCAATTGTAAACGAAATGGAGACAACCCACAACCGTCCTCGCAGGAATTAATGCTCAACCAAAGGCAAAACGCGGACTATTGGCAAGTACAGCATTAGTAAAAAGAATTTAGAAAATAGAGACAACGTGTTGAAACGGGTGCAGTCGATTCATTTGACAGTGTTTAGTAAACCCGTTATGTCTCGACAAAATATACAGATTTACTTTATTAAACAAACGATGTGTTTCTTTCATATGCAAAATTGTAAGAAATGACGCGATACAAATTGGAATGTTTACATCTGCTGTTCCCTAATCAGTGGACATTCATGTATTGGATTACTCAAATTAACAAAGCTGTCGGGTATCTCGACCTATCACAAAACTGTGGGTTTACACTATCTAACACACATTTGTTAGATTACTCGACCTATTTACATGAAAAATGTCTTCTTAACTGATGTGTGAGTAATAAGCCTCCATACGTACGGGAACCGTTTACAGCCGCCGTGATATAAATTCTTTTATTTAAATTGTCGTCATATTATTATCTGATTTCTATCGATTACGGAACAGAGGAATCAAAACAACATTTTAAATTACAAGATAACATTGACAGTGTATGTTTATCATGTAAACATGGTGTTCTTAAGTGTTTGTATTTGTCAGCTATATTTCACGCCACACTGTCAAAGTTGAGTGCTAGGACGTAGTGGAGGGTGTTGTTTGTTTGTGTGTGCCGTCATACTACGATTACACGCATACAGTGATCGATAACTAACACTATGATATAACACACAGGTATATATCGATGTAATAATGTACATTAAACAGTCAAGTTATTCACAACACATAAATATGCATATTTTATAAGACTTCTGCATGTCTAGTAACAGTTTGAAATACTCGTGTTAAAATATCATTAGCACTGTCAACCATCCATAATTTTAAAATAGTTATCTTTAATACATAACCAAAATTACCAAACACATGAAATGTTCATCAAATTATTCTACGGGTACTTTTACTTAATTAAAAACGCTTGTGTCAGAAACTTGCAGACTGGCTTAGTCCAATGACACCTCTTTCAAAACCACTACGCTAAACATGCCATACTAATTAAGACAATTAAGCAGTGATAACGTGTTGTAACATTCATGATTGTCATTAGCTTCATGAAAAGTGCATTACTGTGTATGAAACATATTTTACCAGTTTTCTTGTATATTAACTTATTTCAAAAGGAAACGCATGTCAACATGTACAGAGTCCGGCCTTATAGTAATTGATCTAGACATTTTCTCGCAAAATTGTTAGGGTACAACATTTCCTCTAGAAAGAAAAAGAATCAAAAAGTACAAAGGCACAAAAAAGGGGAAAAAAGGAACACAGAGAAAAAAAGATGAATACTCCAATATACAAGTACCCCGGGAACATGTAACAGGACTATAAACACATAAAACGTGCAATCTGAGGTAGTGTGATATAGCTATTTAATTGGTTGACGGAACAGTAACAGTTAAGTCATACCGGGTCTGACAAAAATTATAAGGGTCATTGTAACATCGAAAAGCTCAAACTGAACGGTAAAAGCCTGCATAAACAAGCGCACACCGATTTCAGATACATATTCAAAACATTTATATCGGGCACATCACAATTTTTACTCGCATCATTCTTAAATCGGCACACTCGAATATTTAACGCAAACGCAAAGTGCGGCAGATTGTTTCTGCTGTATATAAAAAGAAATAGATATCTTGTCCAAAATAAATACCTCATAGGTTTGCTATGTGAAAGACGAAATGTCATAAGATGTTGCAGGGAGTTCGTTGTCAAAACGAAAAATCACACAGCAATAGATAGGACTTCTAACAGAAGTTAACATCACTCTACAATCTGGGTCACACTGTTGCAAACATCGGAAGCTTAACGGATTAATTTTTCAAACTTTTTTCTTTTTCTATCTTAAATCCATAAAACTGGAATTTATTCCAGTGTTTTCCGTCCAAAAATAATATTGTGAAATGCGAAAATGCTTCATTTGTTTTTGTTTCTAATGCATTTTTAATATTAAAAAAAGTCTAGGATAGTTGCATGCATATTTATTCAACTAACAAGCCGAATATCTGACGCCGGTCTGATCATTATCAATTAATCATTTGCATACATTATTTCCATCTAATTGGTACTAATTTCCTTAACATGCTCGACATTTTTATTTCTAGTTAAAAAAAATAGAACAATTTATTACAAAGAACGACAAAACGATGCGAGGACAATATTATGCTCAATATATACATGATCGTAAACTTGTCTAAAGAAAGTGTTCTTTGAGAAGCATAATGTACTATTTGGAAAACTTCCTTGGTGTACAGGAAATGTTATTAAATATTAATTTGGTAAAGTGCCAAAAATGGAACCTCGTTGTATAGCTATCTAGTTTTCAAAAGTCCAGATGTAGTTGCGTCAGATAGCTGAAATGATGGCGATTTAATCATTTCAAATTGCGTTTAAATATTTTTCGAATTGTATTGACCTGACATGATATCTTGAATATTGATTTGGATGCATTGTTCTGAGAGTGTATGAAACGAAAATATTTGGAAATGTTCCAGTTGTTTGAAGAGGTACTTTGACTTGTCTTTAATTTTACTTTTGATGTGTTTGTGCTTACGTCCTTTTAACAGCTATGCTCATTTAAGTAGGAATCAGGTTTTGGTGGTGGAGGAAAACCAAAATACTCGCAGAAAAAACAGTAGTAACGATAGTACCTGGCGACTGTCCCACATTGGTCTCGTACCGGCAAACCAGAGGTGGAGGGCTAGTGATCGTAGAGAGTCGGACGCCTTAACCACTCCATCAACTCAACATCGCCGCCAACAGTTCCTCGGATGACTTTAAACTGCATTCCCGTTCTGTCATGTGTAGCATAGGTTGAAGTTATCTGTCCAGGTAATAGTTCGGAGTCCGAACAGCAGTCCGTCGCTAGCCTTCAGAACGAATTATGCTAAATAGTTGTAGCGTCCGTCTAGAATTTGGACGGTCCCGGGTTCGAATTCCAGCCTTGCCGTGCATTTTCCTTCTCCTATTTCAGGGGTGCCTGTGACCAACCCTTGTTTCTAGCAAAGACTGAGAAAGAGGAGGGAGGAATGTAGCGGAACTGGACTCGGTCGATCGCCGGCGACAAGGTAGCTCAATTGACGGATCGCCAACCCCAATTTAACCACGCCCACAATGTCCTTTGACGGTCCTTTTGATTGTGACGTCATAATACAATGACGACATTCTATTATGACGTCATAATCAAAAGGCCCGTCAAAACAACGTTGGGCGTGGCTAACTTGGACTCGAACCCCGGTCTGGCCGTGCAATTTTCCTCTCCTGTTACATATTTACCAGTAATAAAATGTTAAAACCCAGAGTGTACCATTCTACCATTTTGAAATCCATTTATGGTTTTCCGATAGAGTTTATGCTTTGTGATTAACTAGATATAAATATTATGTAGGCAGGCGGCGTGGTCCTCTGTAAAAGTTGTATTAAACTTCAGCTTCACAATGCATATAAGGTAATAAAAGGTCCGTCCTTGTAATTATGCCCATGCACGAATGTGTACACATACTACACTGCAGGGATGATTAAACAAACTGTTTATACCCTTTATGACGTCATCCTAATATGTATCGTGGATTGCCACTGCAAATAATCGACAGCAGTTGTTTAGGTCAAAACAATAGTCCGTAGTAACCGACAAGTGAGGAACACTATAGCATTGTTTAATTTCGCGGGGCTAATATTTCGTGGTTCAACTGATCACAACTAGTTCACGGGGACTAAATGTATAGCAACATTTATTTTTCAAGTGTTTTAATAAAATAAAGTGAAATGCTATATTAAAATGTTTTTTTTTTTTTACTATTTTCATTGTTCGGCGGCAGTTTACAGGTATACAGTTTTTCTTTAATCTGTTTATACACGTATGTACATTCACGGAGATGATTTTACGTGGTAATATTATTTGCTGGGTATTAAATTTCGCGCTGTCTTTGAAGATCGAGAATTTAGCAATATTAAATAACCGCGAATATTACCAACTTTATATTATACACTAGTACTTATATTCTGGACACATAAAGTATTTTCTACAGTAAGTTTCTCTTTTTTTTTTAGATACAATTATGCAAAATGTCATTAAAGTCCAAAGGTCACTGACACATTTTGCGAACTATGCATACATGTATAGATATTTGTAATAACACATTGACGAATTCGAAAGCGATAACATTTTTGAGTTTAATGACATCAGTATCATCTGCTCGATTACAGGGTATTAAGGTATGTGAACATCAGCAAGCTTTACATGTCAATATACATTGACTTCCGTATAATTTGCCACAAGAGTTTCACCGAGAAAGGGGGTTGTGCCAATAAACATGTATTCATCCTGCTATGATACCCGTGAAACATCCTATCTATACGCAGGGTATGTATGACGCATGCTAAACAATGTTTAAACGACTGCTCAAATACCACTGACGCAGTTAGCATACATCTGATGACAGGCTTTGAGATTTAAATCTTGCTCACTTTTCTCAAACACGTATGATAATCATTCATATTGATATCATATCTGTTTGAAGAAGAACGTTCATTGACATCGACATTGGGCTTGCTGAAGGGTTGACGCAGTGTTATACTTTCTGGCTGTTACGTATATACATGTACTAGCTTGCGTCCATGATTAGTATGTGGAGTTTGATTGCAACAATAATTGTCTATATTGAAAAAATGGAACATCCGATATATCTGTCTTTAATATATTTATTAATGGGTGAATAAATATGTAAAGATTGTCAGTTGTTTAGAAACATTATTGTTTTGAAAATGTTTTAGCTTAAAATGTTCTGTAAAATCAAATCAACAGATGTCTAAACCAAAAACAGGGACCCATTTTATTTATTTCTCTATTTCAGTTTGTTTAACGTCCTATTAACAGCTTAGATTATTTAAGGACGTGCCTCCATGTGTATTGTGTATGCATGCATTTGTGTATGCGTTCCGGAGACAAGGTTTGGTTTGGATTTGGTTTTATTTAGTTTAACGTCCTTGTAACAGCTGAGGTCATTTAAGGACGTGCCTCCATGTATGTTGTGTAAGCGTGCATGTGTGCCGGAGACAGAGTTTGTTGGTGTACTCATCCGAGTAACTATTCTATAGCTGCACAAAAAAGGTATCCTGGCACCTTAAATGACCATAGCTGTTACCTGGACCTTACATGCAACGAACAAACCAATCGTCCTCTACCGGCTATAGCTCTGACTGTCCGATCAACTTCATGTATTACAACATGTACGTCAGACTCACACAATTATTTATTTTTTTCACAAACTATTTCAAATTATTCTTTCGCCCCGTTAAGAAAATGTCAAGAACGCATGATTACTTTTACACATTATTTCGATTATTATGACATCACAATAACTGTCGCCTACCTGTACTATTCGTCTTGTAAAATTTAAGAATAATATTTGATGCACTATCCTTTAACTAACGTGCTGAATGAATTTACATACATACATCTGTTGTTGATGTTGCATTTCTCTAGTTATGTCATAAACAAAGTTAAATTTGAGCATTTTTGACAGATTCTTCTTTAGTGCGTATATCTAGTAATTGTGTATGATAATTCAGAATGATGATACTATTAGTGGCCCTTTAGGGGTCCCGTTGTCCATGGATACTGTCGTAATATGACGTTAGTTGTTGCGATGTTGTTAACCGCGAACAAACCAAGCCGAACTCTGTTTATTCACCGCCAATAACGTATGAAATAAATCTCAAACGCGAGGTGATTTTTTATTTGGAAGTAGAACGGGTTTATAAAAATCGACAAAATGTAATCGGCTTTATTTGGCGGGCTTACTTCAATGTGCACGCTATCACCGCGTTTATTATTACAAATTGCGCTATAACAAACAAATTATTAGACGTTGAGCAGTTGTAATAGCGTGTGCTTCATTATATCTTCAACAATCAATAAAGAATTTACTCTTATTTTCTCACCGCGTCTATGTTTCGTTGTGTGTGGTACCTATACTTATAAAAATGAAATTGATCACGAGATGAGTTGTATAAGGCATCTACTGGTATTTCATACTTTATAGAAAAGGAAGCGATTTTAATCTGGCAAACTTTAACTACTGTCGGCTGATCATTGTCGTCTAAACAAACACGACACAATTGCACTACCATTCCGCACACCATTAGCAGTGTGAAAGTACATTATTATATTTAATTAAAATCTACATAGAATGTGAATCGATTTTTTCCCGACAAACACTATAATTACACAAAAACTTCCGTATATCTTTTAAAGTGTTGAATACCGTTTACATTTACGACTACTTTAATTTCAAAACTATTTAACAATTAATTGAAATCTACAGAATGCGAATCAATGAATTGCGCGTGCTTCTGATCAACCAAACAGACATGTTTATTGTCCTCAATTGATTGTGCTTGCCGTTGGCAAAATGGAACGCGACCTCGTATCAACCGACATTTTCAATTTGTCTCGCTAATTAGACAGAGATGCGTTATAGATCTAGCATTTTTTTCAATTATCTCTAGTCACGAAATATCAAAATTATATAACAACATAAAACATCTTGAAATGATTGTCAAACCATAATTGTCACGAAAAGTTATGTTAAAAAGACATATCTGATTTAAGATCGAGAGTTGGACCCTATCGATCTACCACCTGGTTTGCATATATTATGTACAAAGTTGTCTCTCACCTGAAATCGCTATTTTAGTCAACATTTGGCATCTACTCTTATGACAAAAATGTGTGAAATTCGTATATCTAACATTGTACCTGATGGTCCTATGCGAGTATTAAACAACAGTTAGAAGTCAAACACTGTGCTAGCGATTGTCTGGATGGTAGACGAGAAAAATAAACATATTTACTTCGCTTTCACCAAAACATAACAGACGCTCCCTGTGTTCCGTCACATGCTGTTTCTGCCTTTTGACTGGATACAAACGCACCTTGCGTTGGTGTTTAGTGCTAAAACGTTATCAAGCAAGGGTATTTAAATCAAGTGATCGGGTATGTATACAGTATATGTAAGAGTTCATATCAGTTCAAACATTCCCTATCAATTGAAGTGTTTAAAGGTCACGTCTTCATCTAATCGTTTACAATTCCAGATGAAGTCCGGAGTAGGATTTTAGCACCGATGTTAACTTCACACCTTCTCTGTTTTTGATATCTTCCGTTTGCAGTCCTCATATACTAGTATCTAGCTCTGTTCCAAGTTATATCTTGCAGTGCCCCATCCCCCAAATATTTCAACAATTAACGCAGTTGAGGGAGGTTATAGTTATTAACAATCTGTGTGCATCTGAAAATGTACATATTAAATACTACAATATTAGACATACAAGTACCGCAGCGAAACAAGAGAAGCGTGTCATTTTCTCCGCGAATTGGGGGTCGTCGCCTCTAGAATTTCCCCTCTGATACTGATTTAACAGTTTTTTTCGGGGAAAGAATAAGCCTACTGTATCCCAGTGAACGTTAAATACAAAGTTAACTGATATGTGAACTACTTCAGATCGTGGAGTTTCTTCCGTGTCTTGTGCTAAAGGTGTTTTAAAGATGAAAAACAGGAGAAATAAATTTCCTTTTTGTGTCTTTTGTTAAGTCACCCGTCTCAACGTAAATGATTCGCGGACATCAGACTTGAACAAAACCTAACAATACAACTATACTATATAGGGTGTTTTAATAGTTTAACGTTATCTTTTTATTTGTACCTTTCATAATGGATATAAAGGTTCGGGTCAGGATTCCGATTTTATCAAAATGATTCATGCATCAAATATTTCCATCGGTGAGTGATTGTGTTATCAGTTTAAAATATGTTACAAATATTATCATGATTCTAGTTTAAGTTAATCATTTGAACAACTTAACTAAAATGAAAATCATTCGGTTTCATTTTGGAAGGCATTTTCATATCACATTTTTTAGCTTGACAAATCTCTTTCAGGTTAATAAAAAAATGACATGTTAAAATCTTAGTTATGATCAAATGATGGATTCAAGCACTTCATTTAAAATGTTAGATAATGTTTTCAATACTGCTTTCGCTAGGTGATTCTAAATTAATACCCAAAGGCAAAAATTATCCGAATCAATTAAATATACATCAATTTTATTATTATTGTTCAAAAGCTACTTTTGTCCAAAAGTCTGCCTATTTCTAAATTATCATGAAACGGTCGAGGAACTATCAATCACAAAAATAGGTGAATAACCTTTAGTATAAAAATTGTTACCCATTTACTGCAATGTGTAGAAGGAAGTTAAATGATTTATCGACATGACGACAAATATGAGGTTTGAATTATAATAAATCATCTGAATATGTCATTGATATGTCATTTGTGACACCTCAGGCAACAGATGGGTTCTCAAAGGGGGTATACCGACTTGTAATATTGTTCAATTTGAATCGAAAACAAGTATGGCAACGACAAAACATTGCACGTTCGGGCGGAAAACCACACACTACCTTACCACGACTGAATATAAAATATGATTTCTAAGACAGATTGGCTTCAGATGAATTTTTGTTTTTCAAGTATATGATGGCAAAAACTTAAATCAATTAATTTGAAATATACATGAAAATAACAATATATACACATATAATGACTTTGCTTTTTTAATAAAAAGAACATGGCTTTAAATGATCAAGGGACATATAGAAATGGCTCTCGTTTTACATGCCATCTCGCTTACTGACACCACTTTGCTTGTCCACCTCTTCTTTTTTTATAAAATCATTAATACTCGAAATATTGCCAAGCTTTTTTAAAATGCAATTTTATGACACTATCGACTGTTTATATTACCAACTTTCGACTGAGAATGTCTTCTTTCTAATATCGTGCGACAAAGTTCGATGTGATTCATAACATCACGTCTGTAAATCACAAGGGAAATTCATGTTCTCTCATAAAACGAACAAAGTGGCCCTTGTCGACCCAGGTTTAATGAGTTTTGCAAAGATAGTAATGCCAAAGGACCAGGCTATTTGAAGTACATGTGTCTTTTAATGCTATGGAAACTATAAAAGTCAACCAATAAGAAAAGGAATGGTTCAGAATGCCCCACATAAAAATAACAAAGGTTATTTTATGGATGTCATGCTCTATGTCAGGATTAAAAGCCTCATAACAAGGCAACGTATATTGGTACAATGACAAGCAGATGATATTCAAAATAACAACATAGAGAGAAGGAGTTGTGACTAATCCAGCGATTTGGTTGTTTGGAGTTAAATGTCCTCGCTACAGCCAGGGTCAATCTGTTCAGAATTATATGCATGCAATTGTTATACAGCAACAGGTTTAAGTGAATTATTAAACAAGCGGGTTTCAAATCAAGCAAACTCCCAATCGATAGACATACAATGACTAGATTTTTATGAATAATTAAGAGCAGAAGGGGGAATGGGAATAACAAAAATACTATCTAAACCGGATGCTATTAGTGCGATGAAATTTTCAGAGTGTTTTAAAATTAATATTGTTTACATTGTTTTACTTCCGGTACAAAGCTTAAAACGGTTACAAGTGTACAAGCAGCTTGTTATTATAACGCATACACCATATAACTAAACAAAACTACTCTGTATGAAAATATTGTGAACATTCAATCTAGCTACTTCCGTTTTAACTCATAAGCATTATTTGTGAAATGATAAACGTTGAATTCATTGCCAAGTTTAGGATAAGTATCGATTCTAAAAAAAATACCGAGCAATATCTGTTTTTAGAATGCGAAGTTTACAGAGCTAATCTAATCACAATTACCAAAGGTACATGTACGTACCATGCCTCTGTGAAGGATATCCTGTCACGTACTGACGTTATTAATGCCGTTTCTTATCAATAGTACAACCAGAATATAAGGTCACCCACAAGACTTTGGAATTCTATAATCTCACCCACTAGATACAGTCCAATACGCGTTAAGGATACAGAAGCGATATAAACTTAAAGTACATTTTTACGGCCAAACATTATCAACTCAGAAGAGGCCATAAGGTGGTTGATTGAAACATGTTAAATGAATTCACACCACACGTCAATTCGAAAACATCGGAACAGAGCAACAGTTTTCAGGTGCAAGATGTAGTTTCGAAACGTAAAGATATTCGCAACTTCGAAAAGAAATTTAAGATTTGTAACATTATATATGTAATAGAAATGTTCTCTTGTCGGATGCAGGTCGTTGCAATAATAAGCGTTTTAATGTAAATGGTTCGTGACATGCTTTGCCAACCAGGATGTAGTGCAATTGTCGTAAAATTTACTTTCACCGATATCCACTCAATATTTTATCCTTTGTTTGGATACAACTCATCTAGTATTTGCTAATCCGGGAGTCATAACGTGTAGGTTTCTGTTACATTCCCGAGGGAAGGTGTTGTCGATGCTAGATTAATTTTGTGAGCACATCAAAAACGATATCGAAGGTAAACATAAAAAACAGGATTTGGTCTCCATGGTTTTTACTGCTATTATTTTGTAAAATGATATGCTTGTAGATGTCGTCATATCGACATAAGTATAGATAAAGGGACAGTGCTATTACATTTCCGTAAATAACGAGACTACGACAGAATGGCATAGAACAAACAGAATGATTTCATCAAAAATGTATAGAAATTATCACATTACGGAACTTCTACGAGTTGTGTATGATTCGTACATGTATATGCCGATGATTTGTGCTCGGTTTCATACGGTGTAACGTCCTAAGGTTATTAAAAACTAACTTCCGTAAGTATAATCTATGCGTGCATGTTCGTGTGTGTGCTGAGGCAAAAATGTTGGTGTAATTACCTACTTTCTTTAGCGTCGGACCTGATGCCGACTACATAGTGCTACATCACTGAAATACCATGCCGAAAGCACCCAGCACTGTATTCAACCTGTTCATATTATACTGATAATGGTTAAACCAGATGTTGCCAATACCCTTAATGCTGAATCTTCAGCAGGGAATAACAACTTCCGTTTTTAAGGACTTTTGTATAATCTTTAGGGTTGATAAATGTTTGCCTCTTTGCAATACGCCTGATCTGATGATAATGATTATTATTTTTGTTGGATTCTAAACGGCCCATCAGCAAAAAAGAGGTCATTAGTGTCAATAAAAAGTAAATAAAACATGATAAAGGGAATGACATCAAATAAACGAAAACGTAAAAGACAAACGTCAACTTGAAAATTAAAGTGGCTATAGTAAGTTATATCTTTTTAAAAAGACCAACAGTTTTAAGGTAGGTTAGAGTTTTGTACAGATATGGAACACTTGCAAAAGTTACAAAGAGTATAGTTCCAACATAATTGTCTTAATAACTGTAACGCTAGAATAACCAGTTAAAATCGAACTCGACACGCCATGCACGTAAAATATTAAAAAAAAACATTTCACAGATCAATCATAAACAATGTCATTTTTCAATTTGTTGAAACGTCTTGACTCTTTGACCTTAATATAATTCATATTATAGACACGCAAGATGTTTAAGTCTTTGATGTACAGAACACAAACACTGGAATACACAGAATGCACCACATTAAATCAACTGTACTGGTGTAAACCTTTGTATGGCTGACAAGTTGTAAAAATATATATTGATGTATTGCATGCCGTTAATCTTAACATACAGATATCAACAAAGTGGTATATGGCTTTTTCCGACGCCTTGAATACATATATCAGGTGTGCCTACATTTCTTACCTACATCAATACAAAGTTTTTACTTTCTACAAGATCAATTTAACGGATGTGTTTTAAATTTTTGTTCGTTCGTTTGATGGGGTCGCATGTCCACACAAAAACGGCGAATTTATGACGACGCCTTATAGAAAGAGCAGAGCAATAGATAAAGCAAATATGTATCCCCAATGTTGCTATGGGAGACAGCAGATCAATTTTAGCTTCTTCAATATCACCTAAATAGGATGCCAAAAAAGTCCTCTTTTTCTGCAGGGGGGTTGAATTATAAAAGATTGAATGATCAATAAGGGAAGATTAACACGGGGGGACATCAAATTAAAACCAGGTGTTACGAAAGGATAAGCGTCTTCAGCTTCACCTACAACATCGCATGGGGGATAATGAAATAATATTTAAATTAATTTTAACATATGTGAATGTTTAATTACAGTCAACTTTTTTCTATTCTGCTTGCTCTGTATGTCCTACGGTGAATATGTTCATATAAGCCTCTCTGAGCTTATTTAACGAGACGCCGTTTCTTCCAGCAAGTCACTCGACTTGAAATGTAATCGGCATTAATTAACACCAACGAAAACTTTCCAAAGCTCCCCCTTTTTGCATACAGTGATCGAAATCGTAGATATTTTCCACGTACGATTACAAAGTCTTTATCAACCTGCATCACTTAAAACATTTGTTACAGGTTAATCCATCAACATTTGCCTTTTAGCAACGAATTCGAAAAAAAACCTGAAATACCAAATTCACTACATGCTACAGTGTAGCACCGTATGTTAGGGAAAGGCGAGTGGTTACTATCAGGAAGGAAAAAAACAACAGGCGGGAAAACTGATGACGTCATACTTATTACGCAGTTTAGAAATAAGACTTTTTTGTTACTCACATCGCAAGCAAAGATCGAGAGTAGCGTTGACAGTAGAGGAGTCAGTTGTTTCCTTGATTTTGAATTAAAGAGAGGACATTCGGTCGATGTCATCACTAATGTTCTTGCTATTGAAAGATAACACATTATCGATATCCCTTAAAATGATATTAGGGGTTTGACAAGGTCTTTATTACCTGCCCTGATAATATCTCCGATACAGTTAGTCTCTAATGACAACATGTACAGGTCGGTTAAGAGGAGGGCAAGCTCATCCGTATGGTTTGGCTTGCCAATGGTATGCTGAGAAAATCTTACCGCCATTCTCAGCAACGATATTGTCATTTTGGACTTAAGTCGTTCTCACGTTTTCACAAATGAAACCGATACACGGACAGGTGTACCCAAACCATCCATAGTGAATAGATAACAAACCAACCTTAAGCTACTCCAAATATAATGACAATATTCTCACTTTCTAGTGTGTGAGAACTTTACACTACTCATAAATGTATTAAGGGTACATTGTCAAAGCTTGTATACTGTAAAATTACCAATAAACTAGTGCTGGTTTGTATTGTTGAAGTTGTATAATACCAAATTGTAATGATACATAGGTAACTTATTATAGTATTATCCCATAGCAAAAGGTGCCCTTTATGACAAGGTAATAAAGTACTTTCATTGTAACCCATTATCATTTACAGCTGTAATGCATTGTTACATGTACAATGTATGGCTACCTCTGAGAATATCAGATCAAACTAAACGCATTTAAAAAAATCCCATACATTGTTCTCTATACATGTACAAGTTATTTGCACAGCATACAAAACTTTTAATGAATAATTAATAGGAGGCATTATCATTTCAGTATTTTGTACTTGCAAAGGATACATGTATAATGTCAGAGTTAGGGAACCCTTAACCACTGCAGTTAAAACGCTGGAGAATTTCACCGTAGAGTTTTGTCATACAAACAGTAACCTAATCTCCCTTCAATTTTGTATATGATACAATTGTAGCTAATATCTGTCATGAAACTATCCCAGGTTGTGGGAGCAATCGTATGTGATCACAGGTCAAGGGTTCGTATTCCAGTATTGCCTTGTTGCATGTTCACTGTCAGTTAATCTCTTAGATATACTGTTTTCGTTTCTATCATCTTTGTACAATTGTTCAATTGTTCAACACGGTCAGAAATGATTTATCAAAAATATTTGTTATGCAAGTGAGGAAAGTTTCTATTCATAGTTACATTTTTGGCAGTAGTACGGCTGTTCTTAATAGTTAGCTGTTAAAAGGACAAAATGTTTGGATATTTATTACCGTCGATATCATTTATTTTATGTTTATTTTTGGTTTCATGTAGAATATTAATTTTTCTCAGTGTAATCATTTTTTTGAGGTTGTCAGGTGTGGATACCGACTAAAATCCTCAGATTCTAAACAGAATATCACAAAAGTGAAACTGTCGCACATATTACCAAATTGTGTGTATTAATGCATATACATTTACATATCATTGACAAAATTGTTCCAAATTGCCATCTTACACAAAATTGAAAATTATGCAGACATTATTCAAATGTTCACAGTTACAACTTATAAACATTTCGACATCTTCAATGAAGCGATTTTGAAGTTACGCTAAACCGAATGTTAATAAATTCATAATAAAGTAGTATAACACCCGAAGTCGTCAATCTGTTTGGGATTTTACGTCCTCGCAAAAGCTACGTTTACATGAAAACGGGTGTTTAGAAGAGTTTGGTTTGGTTTTATAGGGTCTAACGTCCCACATGCATGAACAGTTAAGGTCATTTAAGGACGTGCCTCCGTGTGTGTTGTGTATGCGTGCATGTGTGTACATGTATGTGTGCCGGACAGGGTATGTTGGTGTAATTGCCTTCTTGTGATAGCGCAGATCTGCTGCCGTCTTTATAGTGCTAGATCACTTAAATACCATACCGAAGTCAACCAGCACAGCGTTCCGCCCGGTCACATTATACTGACAACGGGTGAACCAGTTGTTGTCACTGCCCTCAACGTTGAACGTTAAATCTAGAAGTGACATCGCCAAAAAGAAGTATAAGAGTAGGGAAGTGAAAAAGTAAGGACAGATTATATGTATTGCAATAACGCTTCAGATCTATTTTGATATGTCCGCTAACTAACAGAAGACACGGAAGAAAATAAACCAGATTCTGCAGGGGTCCCACAATGGGTCGTCTCTTCGATAACGTGCGATGGGATACACAATGTCTATTATTTCCCCGAACATGCCATGATGGTAAACTTTAAGTATTTGACAGTACCTGCATTGTATAATTTTGAATTGCTTCATGGATGTTAAAAACCCTATAATTTCGATGAGGTGAATTTATGTGACGCTTACATTCATATTATGAATTATTAATAATGATTTCACACTGACAATCTATACTTGTGATTAAATTATACGTCTCGGTTTTAAAAGGGCACGTCTTCTGTAAGGTTAAGGCAGAAACAAAAGTATACAATATGAAATGTATTCAGTGTATACCGTCATACATATTTTTTATGACTACCCTATGATCAGGAAAATTAGCTCATTGTTATACGTATTACATACAGAGCTGTCCAAACAAAATGACTGCGAATTGTACACGAGTATGCCAAGGCTAATACGAATTACAGACAGTCGATATCCCAAACTGCACAGACAGTTGCTTACAATTGTAACTTGGGATGTTAAGGTAAAGTATGTTTTCTGATCTCTTTGATGTCAAGATCGGAAGATCGATCATATTCGCCTTATTCCGATTTCTATCACTTATCTTGCTTTAGATGAAATATGATTTGTTTTCTATTTAAAACGTGAGTTGCAAAACGGCAAAACAAACCATTTGAAGGGACTGTTTGCACTGTGAAAGTCTGCAAATCAATCTGTCCTTGCATATATATTCTCCTGAAAGTACGACCCCGTATTGTGGGAATCTTCAAAAAATCTGAATGTAGATATTAACAATATTTAAATTTCAATAAGAAGGACACGATGTATGCTTTAGACTATGATATATAATGGTAACAAATCAGGTAATAAATTTCTTCATCCATGTTCCGGTAAACAGTCTGAAATATGTCTTCCTTGGTTGTTTCGGCCGACCTAAACGAAATTGCGTTTGGCCATGGGTATTAGTACTTTTGGTTCATCAACACTCCCAGAGGGGAATATTTCAGGCAATTGTCGTTGCCAGCATGAAATAGGTGTATATTATATGGTACAATTTAGAAACCAGACACACATTTGAAAAGCTCAAACTGATTCGAATAATTCAAATGTTTTACTCAAATACGGTTTAATAAAGATTATTAACATGCATATAAACAGGAAAACGAATAATGTCACATACATGTACCAGTATTCGGGATTATATATAATAAAATACATAGATGCATTGCTTTAACTCTACCTATAATAACTTTAATTTATATAGAACGTACAGTTCTGATACCTTAATATGTATGTTTGAAGTCACGTTAGCTTAGAATGTCATTTACTTAAGTGTTTTGCTTGTACTTCTAAAAAAGAAATATCAATATTTTACATAGATTGTTTTAATTGTTGGCTTGAAGTAATCATTTATTTTCGCAAGAAATCTGGTTTTGTAAGTAGCGTAAATATCTAAAAAAAAAAAACCTTCTTCAATATTTAATGTGAATTGCTATTAAGCTGACCATACGTTTACGTACTGTTATCGGGTACTCTATTTGTCAGTGTCACTCTCACTATTTATTGCCCGTGTTATGACTTAAAATCTAATATATTTGGAACGTGAAAACTTTGAAGTGTGCACAAAAATGGTAATATATTTATTTACATGAACTTTTTATGTCGTTTATTGACAAATCCAATGTGTTTCTGTAACCTCTGCAAAAAGAAAATGAAAACTACCTAAAGAAGCACTTGCTGAGTCGTAGCGATCTCCTGAACTAATAATGATTTTGTTAAATGTAGATTGATTTGGATTAACATGTATCACGATCAGTCTAATATCACTGGACTTTCGCTAGAAATCATCTTGGACATTCAAAACGACGTACAATGTATAAGTAAATGAACTTAATACAAAAAAACTTAAACAATTAGTAAACATTTCACATTATATGTTTATAAACTATTAAAGCTAAAACAAAACCAAAACGATTTAAGGATATTCAAAAATCACAATAAAGGTTTAAAAACAGGCGACACTTGTGTTAAACTGAAGCTTATGAAGCTTGGTCAAACAGATATGCTGAGAACAATGAGATCAATATCATGATCGATAAAGGGATTGGTCTTTGATCCTCTACACTGACACAGCTAATTACAAGCCTAAACCTAATACCCCTGACATGTTAAAGTACAGGTAATGTGAAACACACACACAAACAAAACAAACCAATTTATCTTTATGTACACGTTTGGCCGTACAAATCTAGCATATGACAATATGAAGATCTGCTTACCATTGTCTGGTGTTTTGTTTTAATGTTTTCTTCGGGCTTGTGAATGTAGCACTTCATACCTTTGTCAGAGACTTGTCCAGGTGTATGTTATCATGCTCGGGGATTAGCCAGCAGATAAAGGAGATCGATAACGACAGGCCAGTATTTACTCAAGCTATTTATAAACTATGAAGAAGATGTTTGTAAATATTGGGCTGTTTGCCCTTTGTAAGTCTGTTCAAATATACTATAAAGGTGTGATCAAGACAACAAATATAGGCATTGAGGTTTCGTACGGAACCTTGTACAAAATGCTTAAGTGGTTAAATAATACAATTATTTACGACAATCAATGTATACAACTATGAATGGGTGTAATTTCGCTAGACTTTACGCAAAATGGCATCACATGTATACTTGATGAGAGGATCAAATATTAAACATAATTACACCTGCTGTCTTACCTGTGCTAATTACAAAATTTCTTTCGCTTGGGGCTTAATAATACTTGTGACATTTCACAGGTTTTTATATCGAATGTTTTAGTCATTTATTAATCTGTCACCTTTGTGTACCGTTCTGACACACAGGTATGTGTTAGAATGGTGAAATGAATAATTTGCAACAAAATATCAGATCACAAACACTATCGAAATTCTGCCTATCTAATGATACAATTCTTTTGATCACTTATCATGACATTGTCATACAGGATCGAAGACAAAAAACACGAGTATTCGGGTTAATGTCTATCCCTAAAGTAGGCTGATAAAATCATCTGCAAACAGTTAACGAACTTTAAACTCTTGTACGACTTATCACAAGTGTATGAGTAAATCAGGCCCTACTTTTGAAACAAAATCTTTAATTTGGAGTTTACTTTTTTTATTCAGTCTTTTATATAGATTTTTGTTTTATTCGTTCAGGGCCCATCGACAATGCCAGTCATTTGGGGTTAAAAAACACGTTAAATGGACAATCACAAAAATGAGTACATCAAACTAGAAATTAATAGGTTTAAAAGGTGTAAAAATGTATCAACAGGGAACGAATTGGTTGTATATCATATCAGATCTTATTACAATGTATTAAGATCAATTGACTGTAAACAATCACATATTGATTGAACCTGTATCAAATACGCGTATATATAAATTCAGTTTCAATCACTTAAGACTGAAAGGTCATATTTCAATATTTTATGGATGAAATTGTAACTGGGAGACTTTGTAGAGAAATATGTAGTATCTATCAAAACTCTTAAAAACGCTATTTATAAAATAAGACAAGAAACTGTTTTTTTATAATAAAAACAAAGTGAGCTGAGGCTCACATACCCTATACTCTACATGTTCAAAACTAAATACATATTATTTAAATAAAGAGTGTTTTTCTTAATTGATGAATAATTTACTAATACTTTTTATAACCATTATAAGATATGTTTGAAAATGTATTCATTAACTTAAATCACAATAATGGAAGAAATTTGCATCAATTTTAAACGAAGTCTGATCTTTAGTTGTATTTTCAAAAAGATCGGGACTAGTGTATCTGTATATTCTTAGTGCTAACACTATTATCTATTACTATTGAAAAGTTATATCAGCAACCACTATACAGTAAGTCACATAACTAATACTGTTTACTTGTGAATCTTAAACATAACTTGTTATCTTCAATAAGATTCATAAGTTTATATATGCAATATGTTATATACAAGTTTTATTTCATACACATTGTATGTATTAAACGTGTCGCATCGTTTCAAGACCGACTGGTCCCGTTGTCAAGCGATGACTGAGTGAGCGATTTGTAATGTTTCCTGTACAACGATATAAGAAAATTGTTTATTTCCTCGACCGTGGACGTTTCGCCTATCAACAGAGAGTGTAGTTAGATTTAAAACACTTGCAATTATATTTCATTGATCTTTAGCCAACAAAATGTTTTTATAATAAAACATATCTCAAATCACTTTTCGAAACGGTCAGTATCTCTTCAATTCTAACCTACACTGTACCTAAAACTGTTTGGTCTGTTCAACTAAATCATTGCCACATTTACAATATTTCAAGTTGACGTAAGTATTTTATCTGTTCGTTCATTTGAAGGTATATCCTTAAACATGTTTTCTCTGCTTTTATTGGCCATAATTACCTCTTTTGTGTTGATAGGCCGTTACGTACATTATGTATATAATAATAAGAATAATAATAAAAGTCACAATCTGAACCCGGCATCCTGATATCATTCCTGAACACAATATTCTGAGGGTGTGCTTACATGTACCATTAAATATAAGCTAATTCAGGAAAGAAGTGGAAAGTGTCGGTGTTGCAATTTCAAAAGCTGACCAATTTTGGACACTGCAGGTTGGTTAAGACCAGGACACATACAACAGTTCAATATGACAAAGATGAACAGTTTTCGTGTATCATTCTCAAGCTTACGCTCGAATCCTGTACCAGGCATTATTCCATATTTTAGCTATAAATCATTTAAGAACTTCAGTTTAAAAAAATAATTTCGAAGAGTTCGATGTCATGGTATTTCGTTTTGACTGTTTCTCATTATTTCAACGACAAAAACAAGAAAGTTCGTTTGAGTACAGAATTATTGCTTTGACGCGACATTATTGTTATTAATAACGGGCCAGCCTCCACAGGTTGTGTTAAAACAGTCGCATCCTGCAATCAGTTCAGATAGTTTCGTGGGTTTAATTCTTTTTTAACAATTAACGAAACTGCTGTTGACTGGTATATGTCGACACACACAATCTGTCACTTTTCTCTCTTTCTCAGTATTCCCCTCTTTCAACTTCCATATGTCTTCCCTTGATCTGGTTAGTTCATCCAAATCATGTAACACTGATTATGAATATTACAAATCGTGGATTATAGTACTCAAAACTAGCAACATTTTTTTCTGTGTGTAGTAGTGTACATGTAACCATTTTCTAGCTGAAGCATGCATCGAGTTTTCAGATACAAGTTTAAAATTGGGATTATTTCATTATATCAACTGATAACAATCTTACCTATACTTGATCGCCATTCTTTTCGCTGTCATCGTCACTTTATAAGGGACACAGTGTCAAGGTTATACTGTTTGGCGTATTTAGTCTAAGGGACTTGCTATCTTCATTCCTTGAATACATCTCATCTTCATCTACAGTATTGCTTCCTTCCATGTTGCACAGTGAGATACTTCTATCCATAATGTTCTATGTGCTTGTACTTGTGCACATTTTGCTTGCTCCTATATTACCCAGCAAACGCCTACTTAAGCATCTGCTAATTCAACTCCTTCTCTATAGAGGAGCGGTAGCGAGTTCTATATTAACTTGAGTAATTAGGTCTGCCGTAATATCATTTCTTCACGGTTCGATGTTTTCGTTAGCAGAATGAAATCGATATTTTAACACATAACCTAACATCCTCACTTTCATAAATGATTCATGTTGTTGATTTGTCTACATTGTTTGGAGTCACTCAATGAGAGTATCATTTCTTTAGAGTGAATGATAGATATGAGTTGCATCTTCTGATGTTTCTAAAAAGTAACATGCTTTGAAATATTAAGTTGTTTCATAAGATATATTCTACAACAACCGAAGCGTAAACTACTCGGATTCAAATCAATAAGCTGGTGATATTTCCAATCATAGAGATCAACCAATGATAGGTCCTTGATAGTGTTATGAAATCGGCATACATAATTTGGATATAAACACATAGTAAACCGTAATGAAATTGACAACGAATCCCATTGTTTTTTTTTAAATTAGTCACAAAAACACTGTCAACGATTCCATTTCAATTTATCAAAACGTGATGAAATTGACATCAAATCCCTTGTTTTTCAAATCAGTCACAAAAACACTGTCAACGATTCCATTTCAATTGATCAAATTACACACATCCAGTAGCATTGGTCGTATTTAGGTATCTGAATCCGATGCATAATGCAGAACAGGAAATCTCACAGGAACAAATGTATCACGGCTTCTCTTCCGTGTGCATTTCCAATTGCATGAAATGCACGCACAACTCGTTGCATCTGTTCACCAACGTGTTTATCTTCGTCACCTATGATGTACCGACCTGCCAATGCCGTACGATGCAAACGTGTATAACGACAATGTTTAAAGCCCCTATGAACCAATAATCCGGTTTGTTGTATATGGCGTAGAGTTTAAATCGACTCCCTTTGGGATATTTGTACACAATACATGATCTCTGATGACATACAGGTAAGACCATGATCTATGGTGTATAAACCTTGTTTGACAGGACGATAACAATTGTCGGTGTCTCCCTCCTCGGTAAAACCACCCATTCTCCTAGCCGCTGGTTACCAGTACTCGTGTCCATTAACGTACCATCCAGGTACAAGTTATAACGGGACATCGTGGTTTACAATTTTCAGATTACTTTTGCCTTAACTAATAAGGTTCAAACCACCTTAGTTTTCATATGTACGCTTTATTTTTTTGCAAAATGGAACAGAAAAAAAAATCATGTTGAAAGTGGTCTTGAAAAATAATTAATTCAATATAATGAAAAGCTAAAAAGGCAACTGAACGATTATGTATTATTGTATTAACTTATAAAAGCCCACCTTTACTTTTTCGGGTGATTTACGGGATAATTACAGGAGCATAACGTGCTGTTTAAATGTAAAATAATAGCTTACGTATTAATACAAGCATGTTGAAAAGGTGATAATGTAATATTAGTCCCTGATAGCATGTATTTCAATAGCAGTGTAGGTGTATTTATATATTTCAATAGAAGTGTATTTATATATTTCATTTATATTTTTATGGGTATCAATCTTAATTATTTTTAATTGAGTTATTCCATTGTGGGTTGTCTGCATGACTGTACAATTTACATTTCACCTGATTAGTTTATATAAAGAAGAAGAAAAGATCGCATTTTTTTTAAATAACCCAGGAATATAGCGAACATACACGAATGCATCGCTTTGGAAATTATGCTATTTATCTTCAACTTGAATGGCTTACTAGCTGAGTCTGTTATGTAGGTATGTAGGGCTTTTCGAGATACCTTTACAATGATTTTCTCTCCCAAACGTTAACAAGACTTTTTTTTTTTTTCATAAGTGTTTTTTACATATACATAAAATAGCATGTTCTCTCACACTCACATTTACACGTTTTAAAATAACACTGTCATCATCCTTCACTTGATATCATCATCATCATCCTCATCATCATCATCCATAATATATGAATATCATCATACACCCTACTCTTACATCATCGTCATCACATCACTGTCATC
>JAUMHH010061992.1:8867-23111 GCA_032359455.1 Chlamys rubida
AGGTGACTGTGACTGTGTGTATTTTTGTACTATAACAGCACACATGTGTTACAATTTAACAGGTGACTGTGACTGTGTGTATTTTTGTACTATAACAGTACACATGTGTTACAATTTAACAGGTGACTGTGACTGTGTGTATTTTTGTACTATAACAGCACACATGTGTTACAATTTAACAGGTGACTGTGACTGTGAATGACGCAAATGACAACCCTCCAACGTTTGGCTCGACTGATAAATACCGCCTCATTCTGAAGGAAGACATGCTCATCAATACAAATATAGAAAATGTGCTCGCCACGGACGAAGACGAGGGGCTCAACCAAAAAATAACCTATACAATTGTGGGATCTGACGGTAAGCTGCACCAAGGAATACATATGTTTGTGTTGTTTTCTCTTCTTTAGGTTTTAAAAAAGATACTTCATTCATCTATTTTATATTCCCTTTATATAAAAAGTTTGTCCGGGACATATCTTCTATACTACTGCACCTGCAGTAACCAGTTTTGTCATGCAAGTACATCTTGGGATGACAGAATGAAATGAGTTAGGAATACGTTTTTTTCTTTGAATGCTTACATTACGTACTGGACCTTTCTGAATGTTTTGTTATAATGTCATTATTCACGTAACTTAACAAGAAAATTGTTATTGGACAGCTT
The DNA here is from genome assembly GCA_032359455.1 of Chlamys rubida. Classification (NCBI taxonomy): domain Eukaryota; kingdom Metazoa; phylum Mollusca; class Bivalvia; order Pectinida; family Pectinidae; genus Chlamys; species Chlamys rubida. Next base: position 9,535 of record JAUMHH010061992.1, read on the forward strand.
GTTCCGGTCACTTTGTTATTAATTCGGCGACTGGCGTAATGTCATTGAAGAAAGGCCTGGACCGAGAAGGTGCTTTTGGGTTCTGCGAATTTTCTGTAAAGGTAAGTACCATGTATGCGTTGTCAAGTTAATAATTAAGTGAATGAGAATAATTGGTAGTTTAAGTGTTTACTTAATGTTTTAAACGTCTACTAAATGTTTTAAATAGTTTCAACAAGGAGAAGTTAGGCGAATCCTAATAGCACAATGCAAGCAGGTACTAGTACTAATTTGACATTGCAGAGCAAAATAGTGTCATTTTTTCAAGGCTCACTAAAAGTCATAGGTTAGTAAATTAACCAATAAAAAACATTTTTTATTAAATGTCACGAAGCATGTTTATTTCTTATACTGTGTTTATTACATAGGTTGATGTGTAAAACAAAATTACTTGAAATATAGAAGCGCCTATCGGAAATATTTGGTTTGTCAATGCAGAAAACTAAACAAAGATATATCAAACATTTTTGTGTTGCCAGGCAGCAGACGCAGGCAGTCCAATTCCTCTTACAGCACTCGTTCCCGTGGATGTCACGATACAGGATGTTAACGACAACAGTCCAATCTTCAGCGATCAGTCATCCGGAGGCGGATATGACATCACAGTAAAGGAGGACCTGCGCATCAGCGACCAGGTAAAGAAAGGAAGATCATGAGGAATATCAGAGACTGAGAATGTTAGAGCAGAGGTGTTGGCGATAAGGAGGGCAAAAGAGTCTTATTTTACACATTCCAGGTTATATACTTGGGATTTTTCTCCAAGGACCTTATTTCCTCAAACTTGAAGTGAAATTCTAAAATATGCATAATTAAGAAATAACTAACTGTTTGAAATAAAGATATAATGCATAAGCTTTTAAAATAGAAATATGAACAAAATTAAATATTTAAGTTAAAATTATTCATGATGTCAACGTAAATAAAAAACAGTCCATTCAAAGGAATTTAGTTGAAAAGTTTTTGAAAAGACAAAAAGAGTGTCAGCTGTATTGCAGTATCGAAAGATTCACAGACTGATTCTCCTTTATAAAGCCGAGTGCCTGGTATACCTCCAACTTGGAACAGCAACACTCAGGGTTACGAAACAATTGTGACAAACCGAGAAATTCCAGAAGACAGTACTTTTAAACAGTTTACCTATCTTCGCTCAACGAACAATCTCAATTCAAATTAAATCGTGCATACTGTTGACATATGATTTTATTTAAATGTGAACTACTCCTCTATACTAAAAGGTTCTAATTCTAGTGATACGTGCCGTCACTATAGTTTATGATAGGAATATGTTTTGCGTAATATACGCAGATTTAAATAACAGCAAAATCACAAGCTGTTATAATGCTTGAAGGGTAAGCAATCGTTCTTCCAATTTCATTAAAAATGCAAATTTAAGTATACATATGTTGGGTTTGTATGAAGATGCAGTTATATTATTAACATGTGTTTGATAGTGAAACCGTCATAAATTTCGTAAATCTTTTGCTGTACGTGTAGTTCAAATACCACTTGTGTAACACGTAATACTTAACTCATGGGTATTATTATTCGTGGACATATGACGAAATCACAAGAAGACAGAATCCTTACGAAAATTGTGGCATCTACAGTAATAACAATATCTATGGAGATCACATTATGTTATATATTAAAACACTGAGCTTGATTTCTGTAAGTTGATTATATTTTAATAGAGATCTGCTCTACATACCAAAAGGTCAAGATGACATTAACTTCAAATATTGGGTAGTGTTCGGGATATGATTGTATGGTTGTCGTAATTTTCGTCAGGTATGTGTTATATGAAAAATAAGTAATACCCTGAAGAATAATGGGTTTTGTTGTTGGACAGAGTCATGTTCTTTTATTGCTTCAATGATAGATTCATCAGTGAAATTCCAGTTAATCATTTCTGCACAAGAGTGTGAATTTGGAAAAATAATATAAGACTATTAATGTTCATGCTCAGGGGTGTAGGATAGGGAAATTCCACCCGAGGGGTTTTCAAATTTGGTAAAACCCGAGGCTTTCCTACCCTACACCCTTGGGCATGAAAGAATATTTTTCTCTCATTCCAACCACCAGAATAAGCTCAGAAACCATCCAGAAAACCCTCCAGAGCTTTTTAGACGAAACGAATCGGCCAGCCGGATTTAGCATATCCCATATTGACAAACAGATTTGCGCAGGAAAATTAATCACATCTTTCTAACGTGTACTGTAAATATATCGTAAAAGGTTTTTAAATTTCATCACGTCGCCTTTCCGAATCAAAATTCGTGACGTCACGTCATTGTCGAGCCATTGTGACGTCACGTCACGTGAAATGGGGTGTAGGATAGACATTTCCTACACCCCTTTCTTACCCTGGACAGTTCTATCTTACACACAGGGAAATGAGAGGAAACAATATACTTGTACAATAGAAGAGCACCTGGTCGAGTCAATTTATATCCAATTGGCCATTTATGTTCTTTGATCAGCTCTGCACATATTTATTCGAAATATAAGAGCACGGGCAATATTTATCACCATAGACTTTATTGGTATATATAATATAATGATAATAGAATTTTGACCTTATACAGGTACTAATAAACTTTTTACTTTTCAGACGGAATCCTTTGGTTTTATCAGAGATGAAGATTTTGGAGAAAATAGTGACATTGATGTGTCTGTAACACTAGATTCAGCCTGTCCATTTACAGCCAAGCCTGGTGCGTATTACACTAAACAAATAAATTATAGGGATTATCTTATCAAACTGCTTTCATCATTTTTACTTGCTTATATAAGAATTGTACATAAGTAATCACAGAGTAAGTATACCACTGTGACGAAGTTTTAATGCTAAAGCGCGTATTTGATTGACAGAAGCATCACTTTTGGTTGTTAATGTCAATATGCGGTGTATACATTTAAGGACTAAATAAGCTCAATTGCATTGATTACAGCACATCTACATATTGTAACTGTTGTAACACCACACACTTTAAGTCAGAAAGAAGTTTAATTTCTGGAAGAATTCAGAAAATATATCATATAATTCCATTTTGTTTTCTACAGATATAACAATGGTTCCCATCTTCAAACTCATCTTCACATTGACGTCTGCATTAGACTTTGAAACAGTGAGGTTCCATTATTGCGAGGTGTTGGTGTTTGATAAAGGAACTCCATCTCTCACTAGTACTGTAGATGTCAAGGTGACAGTTACTGACGTCAACGACAACGCACCAGTGTTTTCTGCTAAAAGTTACGCCGTCAATGTTTCGCGTGATGCAAGCATTCATCAAACACTTATTGATGAAATAAATGCAACAGATGTGGAGTCGACAGATCTAACGTTTCTATTAGGTAAGGAGTAAGTTAAGGGATTAAGTACGACGTAGGTTAAGAGAACAGGCAAGGTGTAAATTAAGTTATTAGGCAGGATGTACATGTAAGTTAAAGAACTAGATATGATGCTAGTTTAAAGATTTTAGGTAATGTTAAAGTGAAAATTAAATGATGTAAAAAATACATATTACCATGTCATGTCAAGACGAGCAAACGCATGAAAGAGTGTTCATAGAATCATAGTTTTATCAGGTGGCAAGTATGTTTTCCATTACTAATTTGCGGATACTTTTTGGAATCATGAACGGCTTTCCAGTACGATGTATTCTATATTTGTGAGACAGCTATCTGTATACTTTCGTGTAAGTCTCTTATTCATGTGATATTACCTGTGGCTTGGTATATTGACGTACTTCAAGTAACACGTGGATTTGAATATTGACTTGTTACTACTTCATAATGTCTGTTTGTTTAGCTGCACCGACTTCAGACGATATAGCCTACAACGACTATTTCATCATCAATTTTAAAACGGCTAGTATCACAGTTAAATCTAAGCTAGTGGACCTCCAAAGAGATGCGGTGGTCCTGTACGTTATAGCTGTGGATGGAGGCATTCCTCAACTCACTGCTACAGCCACGGTAGGTATCTGTTACGATGCTTCTTCAGCTCTCTGTTACAGCCACGGTAGGTATATGTTACGATGCTTCTTCAGCTCTCTGTTACAGCCACGGTAGGTATCTGTTACGATGCTTCTTCAGCTCTCTGTTACAGCCACGGTAGGTACAGCCACGGTAGGTACAGCCACGGTAGGTTATCTGTTAGGTTGCTTCCTTAGCTCTCTGATACAGCCACGGTAGGTTATCTGTTAGGATGCTTTTTAGCTCTCTGTTACAGCCAAGGTAGGTAATCTGTTACGATGCTTCTTCAGCTCTCTGTTACAGCCACGGTAGATAATCGGTTAAGATACTTCTTCACCTCTCTGTTACAGCCACGGTAGATAATCTGTTAGGATGCTTATTCAGCTCTCCGTAACAGCCACAGTAGGTAATCTGATAGGATGCTTTTTCTCCTCTTTTAGCTTCAATCACGTTAGATAATCTATAAAGTGCTTCCACAGATTTCTGTTAAAGCCATTTTACCAAAGTCATAATATTTACCGTGTATGCGTGAAAAATGTTAACACCATATAACTCTAATTGACTTAAGTTAAAACGATTATGACCAGTGTGCTTCTTCTGTCATGCCTTAATGATCTTTATAAGAAAGATATGTTAATGCGTAAAAATTGGCTTATCACAAATGACATAATGAAGTTTCCTTTCAGTAACACTTTTAACCGGTTTTATTTCTTAATCTGTAAATTTAGGTGAGCATATCAATAACTGATGACAACATAAGACCAGTTTTTGAGAACCCTGGGGCAACATTACAGCTAATAGAACACTCCAGTGTTGTCAACCCTATCTTCACCGCCGAAGCAACCGACCGTGAAGGTCGAAAGGATCCTGAGCTGTGCCAGTGTATTTATAGATTCAAGAATCCCTCAGGTTTGTGACATATATCATACTGTTCATTAAATTAAGTGTTGATGAATTTATTGTTTATTTTGATTATCAGTTTATATACAATTCCTTTTCTATAAAAAAAATATTTCATTGTGTCTTTTTTTTTAATATTTTTTACCCAAAGAGATTGGAGGAATTTGATCAAGGAGAGTCTTGATGCACATACTTACAAACATATAAACCGTGTTTTGGTGTAACGTTTGTATTTCAGGGTTGGGTCTGTTATGACAATTTAACTTGTCTTTGTCAAAATATTTGTGAAAGCGTGGATTAAATTGTAACTGGTCGGCATCATGAATAGACAATGTCGTTGTAGGAAAAAAATATTGCTTTTGTTATGCTAAAACCTGTAGTGACGTATGGAGGAACATTTCTTTAGATCTTCTCTTAAAATAAACGAAATAAGAACTATGACAACTGGCGATATATTTCTTGCAAACTCGCAAAACCTGGGAAAACCAAACTTGTGTGATATTAACATATCTTACATGCTTGTAGATATATTTGAAATTAACAACACCACTGGTGAAATCAGTGTGGTCCAAGGAACGGACATAGACAGAGAGAAAACAGCAGAGGTCACTCTGAACGTGATAGCTACAGACACTGGTGACAAGGACTCCCTTCCCCTCCGTCTGACCATCACCATACTGGACATCAATGACCACAGTCCAGTGTTTACAGACATTAGGGACGGAGACTACAGGTTTATACTCTTACAGGTGAGACGCATATACAACTTCAGCCATTTTGTCTATTAATGTACTGTATAGTTTTAAATGACTTTGTAATCTATCAATACGCAAGGTTAACTGTCAATTCTGCAATATATTTTCATTTATACATTTTATGACACAGGGGTAAAAGTCAGTGCCTTACAGTTTTAATTAGTATCTCCTTATATAGACATGATAAAAATTCTATCACGAGTGTTTAGAAGCTACTTGATATTGTTTCCATTAGGGCAGTACAGGAGGTAATACTTAGGACCTAATTACTATTATCCTCCTCAGTAAAGCATCAGTTACAGATGTGTCCCGAACAAAACAATTAAACAGAACATAAGCTGGATACGTTAATTTTAACATGAGGTAAAGTCTTCGCAAAGAGGAACAGTAGGGCAAGTCGAAATAAAGTAAGCACAAAATCAATGCAAGTAGAGAACTTCCATTAACTTGTGCAGTTAAAAATGATATTCTTTATTCATAGCTTTTTTCTACCAACAGAATTTCATCGATAAGATATAATATTTTCGTTGAAAACCAAAGTATCCCGACATCAAAGACGATATCATTGAAATGCTTTGTATAAACTTATTTGTATTCTTCTTTACCTATCTTTAGGTGGCCCCGGTTGGTTACACTGTGGGGACTGTAATTGCCGAGGATGCAGATGCGGGGGAGAATGCTATCCCCGTGTATTCCCTGAGGGGCGCGCGCTACTCTTGGTCCCCGCTCATGAACGACCTCGCTGACCTTTTTAACACCATGCCCGTCAGCATCTCCACCACAAACGGCACCATCACCACAAACGCCTCTCTCGCCATCAATGCTTCAGGAAACTTCTACATAGAGGTGGGTATCACAGACATTACAAGTAGTCACAAACACCTGTATTAGGAGAGAGGTGCCGTGTGCAATCGCTTTTGCACTCGTCAGAGAAGAAAAAACCATTTCATGATATAAGAGATTTCTTTTGACTTTATTCTTCAGCTGTCTTATCCCCCAAAAATCTTTTTGTTTGAATTCCAAGTTGTCAGCATTAGTATAGAAGGTTATCTCATACAGAAGTTTATCAATTATTTACCGCATTTTTTATAATAATGACAACAAATATAGCATTGATCGAACCACAAAGTCCTAGCAACTGTAACTCATCATAACTTAGCATCATACCAAGTTATTTCAAAGGTATGGTCACTTTGGTACATAAAGTCATTTTGGTACATATTCGACTATACATTTATATGGAAATGTATTAACATAACCATCTATTCGTTGGTCATTTAAGAATTTATCAGTTGAGAGTTTGACATTTTTTCTTTGACCTCAGCAGTTTAATTTTATTGGATGTCACAAGATAGCCAATCAATACATTTGAGCTTTATGACATTGTGTGTAGGTCAAAGTAGAAAAATAAAGTAATCTCGTCAAAGTTTTTTTTTATTATTTGGGTAATTTTGAACAAAATGACAAAAGTACCTCATGTACCAAAGTCTGAAATGTGTTATCGTGATGTTGTTTCTCAAGCGCCATTCAATTTGATACATAAGTTATAGCATATGGTCATATGCATATGTCATCATAGCGATGTTTTACATACAAAGCGAATATACTCGTAAATGACATATTGAGCCTGAGTAATGTGTTATGTCTCGGAATTGTCTTGTCTGAAGATCAAATAACACCGCATGCATGATGTATCATGAAATCTTATAAAAATACTTCTAATTGTGTGCTCGGAAAGGACTTGTTGTTGACATAGTTGCTGACAATATGTGGTTATGCTCGAAGTGTTATATAACGCAGCTCTGCCGGATAACGGGACCTTTGGGATAGCTACAACAATGTCACACAATGAAACACGACTATCATGACTTTCCAATAGCGGTTAACCTATTCAGATAATTGTAAGATATATTTATTAGACAGCGAGCAGTGTGTGAAAAATATGATAACATAGAAATACAACATACATAAAACAACAATTTGGCCTCAGTCTTTACAAATAAGGTACAATTGGACACAAGCAAATGTTAAAACCCATAAACAAACCATTTCAGGCAGGAATGAAAATGTTATGTTCTTTCTACTCAAGCTTGTTGTGAGAGCTGAAGACTCCAAAGATAGTCTGAAAGTCACACAGACCAAAGTAATTGTACAAGTGGACTACTTGGATCCGAACCGATATCATCCGAAATTTGCCCATGGTAGGTAACCTTGTCCATTGTACGTTAATACGCTGTCTTTTGGCGATTATTGTTGAACCTAGAACAACCATGTTATCTTTTAAGCTCTAACCACAAGTTATACTGAATACTGAGTTTAACTGTAAACAACTTACCTCTAGCGATCCAGTTATGTATAACTAGTTATTAGCAATGAGTAAAACTTTGTAACTTTGAATTGATTTGATTTGTTTTGTGTCATTGTAGAATTATATCGTACATCATTAGCCAAGTCGTCCAATATAGGAACAGATTTGGACATCAACGTCACTGCTACTGATCTCGACACCGGCGCAGACGGACTTGTTAACTATAGCATTACAGCCGGCAATATCAGGGTATGTGTATTAGATATTGGTGTCGGGAAAGAAAATCTACCTCAGGTTGATATATCATTATATCTACCTCAAAAATGATTAAAAACTCTTAAGCTTTAGGAGCTTTAAAAGCAAGCACGTACCATATGTGTTGTATCATGTCATGTAAAAAGTTTGAAAATGAATAAAAAAAAGAAGAAAAAAGAAAAATTAAATACCAGAGATTCTGTCCGAGCACAACAGGACATATAACGTTTATTTCAACATAAAGACGATGATAGTCTGTATACATTAACCTAACTGTAATAAAATATAAAAATTAAACCCTGAATGTTATTTTGAAGATGAAATTAATGGGAAAACTACGTTCGCGTTTTTTACGTTCACATCATACGTGCTAATGGTATATTAATCTCCAGATATCCCGAGGTCTATATAGTCTAGCTGATCTCAGCCTATAAGACTGCAGAAGATTTGCAAGTCATATACTAATACTGTTTATCAAAAACAAAACCTAGCTTTGTGATTGAATGTTGTAACACACAGCTCGACTGCTATTTTAAAGTGGAACAGTTTGGTTAATTCTTAAGTTTGATTGATTGAATAATTAAGAACGAAATAATAATATGTTAACACGATTTAATTCTTTGATAACATGACATCATTATTCTACTCTTGACATTGATTTGATAATTGTTGTATTTCGATATTTCCGAAAGCAAGTTGAACATTTATTCTCTTATTTAACATATACTATTTTATTATTTATATTACTATATATCTAGTAAATGGTATTATTTATTTAGTAAGCTTATCATAGAAAAAGGAGCAGCTGATGTGTCTAAGCAAGCTGTAGTTTACTCTGTTTTTTATATTTCAATACGTTCATAACCTTTGTACAGCGGCTGAGAACTTGCAGGTATTATATATATTGCTACAAATTGTATTCGTTCCTTGATAAAAGCATCATTATTATTTTTACATTGCCTTATAGCAATACAAATATGTTTCTTATAGATAAACGTGTATTGAATTGATGGTATTAATTTTGAACAAAATCCATTTCAGGATATTTTCAGTATCAATTCAATGACTGGACATCTTTCTGTTGCCTTTGTCATCGACATCGCCGCAGACCTAATTAATCTGACGATCCGAGCTGAGGATGGAGGAATTATGCCGAAACGAGGGTAAGGGGTCAGATCAGGGAAAGATATGGGCACGTTAATACTTACGTTACTCTAACCTTCCACGAAGTCTGGGAATGACCAGTTAATTTTGACTGACCAGACAAAAGTCACCTTAGGAATAAGGCAAACTTTGATGAATTAATAACGTAGTTTTGATGCCACTTTTAAGGAAAAATTATAATTCAAAACGTGGATTTATCTCAACTTTGATCGAAATATTTTGGTGACCTCGTTGAGCTGTTCAAAAATGTTCGGTATATATGAATCGTTGTGTTGTAACACTATTACTTGAGTGGTTTAAATACAGAACATGAGAATTCATGTTTCAGGTACTGTTCTGTGGAGATCTACCTCACAGGGAACGCCAATGAATGCAGCTATGAAGTCGGTGGCACTCCTAGAGCTGATGACAAATGGTTTACAGCGATGACGGTCCTAGCTGTCATTCTAGGAATCTGTTTAACTGTTTTATTGGTCCTTATCTTCTATTTCATTAAGTAAGTTATACCATTGTATTTTTCCATAACAAATGAGTTATTTTCCCCTTTAATAGTTATCCTTCTGGTTTTCCAGGTACATGTATTAGACCCCAGGTTAAATAGTATCTTTTTAAAACGCAAAGCTGTGTACATCGCGCTGAGTCATTTGCTTATAAATGTTATCTACATTTAGTTAATCTCTGATTTAGTCAACATGTCTTGTACAACTGTTTGTCTTTATTTCATCACTGACTAAGTCGACAATGTTTTGTATAGTACAGTGCGTGACAGCTATTGTCCGAAGCTTTGACATAAACACCACGTCTTGTAAAGTGGCAGAGGGTGATTTAAATGTCTTTAATAACTGACTTAGTGTCCTAAGCCCATAACTGACTTGTACTTCATCCTTATGAATCAGTGTTAATCTGATCCGTCTGAAATTAAATTCATTAATTGTATACACTACATTTATAAATCATCAGGTAGGCGGTTTTATTTTTTAAATGCCATAAACGTGAAGAGAATAACACTTTATGTTTAAAAGTCAGTAGCATATACGGAGAGAAATCAGATATACAATGTTGTATTAAGATATTACCTTCACTTCTGTGAAATATTGACAGTGTTTAAATATTTTCAGATTGCGACACAACCATCAGTACCCACAGGATCCAACGGCATATCCAAGGAAACAAAGTATTTATACAGCCAATCTTGATAGATCAAGGATACACGAAGACAGTGTCTACACTCCTTTCTCTCCATCCAATGAAACGTTTCCAGGACACAGAGTACCAGTATGTATTTACTCATAACCTAAAGGACCCCCATGACACTTTCATATCTTCATGTAACTGCCTTTTAGTTGAGTTTAATGTGTATTTCTCAGTTTCCCAACTCGGTAATTTGATAAATTGTTCAGCATTTTGCTTTAAAAGAGTCTACTGATTATTTGCTGTGTAATGTAAATTTCACACACACTTTATATTTCAAATACAACTAATACGAATAATTTTGCACGAAAGTTACTGAAATAGATTAAATACTCTTAAAAACAAAAATACTTCTCTATAATTTAAACATATATTATCTTTAGGGTCAAACAAATTGAAATAAGGTCAACAATTGTTTTTCTAAATAATAAAACATTCACTTTCATACGTATACACTATAAGATATTAACCGTGAGAATCATCTATCCATTTCTCTCTCAGGAAAAAATATAGATGTCTGTGTATATTTGATTCAACTGAAATGAAATGTGTTCCCCTCTCTTAATTATTCTATAAAAACAGTTTCAGTCATTCAGATCAAATGAATCAAATGTAAGTGAAATTGTTAACATCAAACTAGATCTAATCTGATACAAATGTGATTTTCTCCATGTTATCTCCAAATAATTAGCAAGCTAAAATTCCTTTTCATTCTATTTTTCTGCTTTTTTTTTATTATTATTATTTTGTTGTGTTAGTTGGCTGTACAACCCTTCTCAATTTACCGCTCCATGGACAGTTTGGGAGATGACCAGAGTGGTCAGGTAACGATGGTTAACTAATACTTAGGTTTGCTTGCTGCTGAGGTTCTGTCTTGCTGTCGATGCTGTATTACTTACATTATCACCAGGTCGGGTCTGTTCGTAGGTGTTCTGTCCTGTGCTCCTATACTGCCTCTTCCCGTTGACACTGATTTATATAAAACACATTTCTGATGATAGCGTCTTTCTTTCTCTTGGAATCTGACTGATTGTTGTTCTGTTGTTTTTCTGTAATGCTCCACATGCCCTCTTAGTTTATTGAAAAACTAACTTTCTATGATAAAAAGGAGGAGAACACTGACCAACACCTGCCTCAACTGATTACAATTGTTCTGTTTTTTCCTACATATAAACAATGTTAGATAATGTTCCTTACGATTTCCAATTTCATTTCAAAACTATACAGTCTAACAACTAAAGAAGGAAAATCTTGGTCTACTTGTCTGGTGACACTCCTACCTACTAATATACCTGTCTGGTGGCACTCTAACCTGTTGATCTAAGTGTCTGGTGACACCGTCACCTGTTGATCTTTCTGTCTGGGGACACTGTAACCTGTTGATCTACCTGTCTGGTGGCACTCTAACCTGTTGATCTAAGTGTCTGGTGACACTCTAACCTGTTGATCTAAGTGTCTGGTGACACTCTAACCTGTTGATCTACCTGTCTGGTGACACTGTAACCTGTTGATCTAAGTGTCTGGTGGCACTCTAACCTGTTGATCTAAGTGTCTGGTGGCACTCTAACCTGTTGATCTAAGTGTCTGGTGACACTCTAACCTGTTGATCTACCTGTCTAGTGACACTGTAACCTGTTGATCTACCTGTCTGGTGACACTCCTACCTACTAATATACCTGTCTGATGGCACTCTAACCTGTTGATCTAAGTGTCTGGTGACACCGTCACCTGTTGATCTTTCTGTCGCGTGACACTCTAACCTGTTGATCTACCTGTCTGGTGACACTCTAACCTGTTGATCTTTCTGTCGCGTGACACTCTAACCTGTTGATCTACCTGTCTGGTGACACTGTAACCTGTTGATCTACCTGTCTGGTGACACTCTAACCTGTTGATCTATCTGTCTGGTGACACCGTCACCTGTTGATCTTTCTGTCGGGGGACACTCTTACCTGTTGATCTATCTGTCTGGTGACACTGTAACCTGTTGATCTATCTGTCGCGTGACACTCTTACCTGTTTATTTCAGCTCTTTTGGGACACTCTTACCTGCTGGTATATCTGTCTGGTGACACTATCTAACCTTTTTTCGTACTTATGATGTGTATGTCTTGACATTATATCCTTACAAATGTGGAAGCAAAATGGAAAGTAATAATTCATGTGTATGATTGTTGATGTAATATCTCGCTGTACAGGTAACACAGAGCTTTGTAATGTGCTTTGGATCTAAAGGTCGCTCTTGTGCACTAATGCCCTATAATCTATTTGGTTGTTTGTAGAGAAGGTAATGCGAGCTGTTCTAGATACGCATCTTGTAGTAGCAGTTATCTGATGATGACAGACGTCCCTTTTTTTTACTCTTTTACATTGATCAGACATCCACTTTCATTAAAGTATATTATTGTTGCTTTTTTATTTCTTATAAAAGAGTACGCAACTGGACCATTTTATTTACCAAAATGTAAATATAACCTTCTGTCTTCTTGGAATGTTGAAGATCTTCTGCTCTTTGAAGAAAAAAAGTTATGTTTTTACTATAAGTATGGCAAAAACACAGTTTTTTTTCTTAAATTTTTCTTGTTTCAACTAACTGGAAAGATACTTTACCGGTTGCAAATAAATCCTATTTGCCTATTAAACACTGAGCATATGTTTAACCTGCTTTCAGAGGAGCATAACCTCTTTAAGTTACTTTAATCACCCTGTGTGGTATTTGTTTTCAGTTATGTCACCTGAGACTAAGTCTCACGTGACCTATTGCGATCGCCTTTTATCCGGCGTCGTGCGTCGTGCGTCGTGCGTCCGTAAACAATTTTCCATTTTCGACTTCTTCTCCAAAACCCCTGAACCAATTTCAATAAAATTTTGCAGAAACCTTCCATGGCCAAAGGTCAACCAAAATTGTGCATTATATGGTCCCCAGCCCCCAGGGGCCTGAGGGGCGGGGCCAAAAAGGGTCAAATTGACTAAAATTTCAAAAATCT
>JAUMHH010062103.1:6590-23103 GCA_032359455.1 Chlamys rubida
ATTGATGACTTTATTTCATCCTGTTTATATTGTAATTGATGACTTTATTTCATCCTGTTTATATTGTAATTGATGACTTTATTTCATCCTGTTTATATTGTAATTGATGACGTTATTAGATTAATCATGATAAGTAGATCATGTCTCGTGATACAGAGGTACACTTTATGCTCTCATCAAACTAATTTACTCTTCCTATCATAAACTGCAGACGCTTTCATTTTTTTGCGGCCATACCGCTTTGTCTACATATAAACAGTCAAATTTGATAATGTAAACAAAAAGTACAAGGTTTCATTTGTTTTAAGAAAAAGGAGACAACGTTATTAACATTCTCCATATGAGGTGGACGAAATGCACCGCACTTAAGGCATAGGAAGTGCTCTCTCTCCCTGATGACCTGTTTTGTGTGTTTAATATGTTTTCCTTTAAGCTGTGGTGTACATATGTATCAGCGGTTCTTGTTGTTGACATTTAACTTTAATTATGTCGTGCTCTGAAGTTTTTTTTTCGATTTCATTTTGATGTACCGCAAAAGTCTTTTTCGCCATTTTCTAATTTTCGCGGATTTTCGAAGATTTTCTACTTCGCGGGATCTTTTTTCTTTTGCAGATTTCAGGTCTATTGGCCATGGCAAATGGGCTACGGTCAGGATATAATAATTTGTGAAAATTAAATCCCCTTGGAACGTTTACAATTGGTAAACATAAAACACACCGCGAAAACCCCTTTACAGCTTGTAAATAGTGACAGTTGAAGACAGATGGGTCTACTCTACCGAGTCACGGTGTATTATGTAAACCTGAGGTGATCTTTGTGGCGTTTCCTGATGTCTTTCCTCCAGTGGTCGAGTCTCCTCCAGTGGTCGAGTCTCCTCGGTTTCCGTTGATATCTTTTTGCTTGAACGTTGATTTACGACTTTGGGCTTGTGTGTTGACGTTGTGGTAGATATTGTTTTGCGTGCTTACTTTTTCTAAAGCGTTTCTGTTATACCCAGATTACAGACAATGTTTTACTAAGGATAGAGTTAATCACCTCGTCCTTACTGTTTTGTGAGCTAGAGTATGATAATGCGTGTGCCTGATCCTCACGACTCTGACATCCCGCCGGAAGTGACACACCGCGGGGAAGGATTCCTAGACTAGGACCAACCTTAAACGTAACCAGGTAGGACAATTGTATATACTCGCCCTTACCTAAACAACACAGTTAAAGTGTACAACATTGCAATGAATATTTGATAAAACACAACCACTCAGTGCCTCACCATATTTATTCTTATGCCTTTTTCTGTCAACAATTTTCATTAGTAAATTGTCTGAATGAAAAATGTAAGAAAAACATCTTAAAAACTAAAATGAATAATAATGAACAAACATAATAATATCATAAATACGACATAAAAGAAATAGTACATTGTCTCACTTGCGATCTCAGCATTTCTCATCAAAAATGAAATTAATACCCAATATTGTTAAAGCGTTTAATTTATCATGCCATTTATTACTTTTTACAAATTTTTCCAAGATAGATTCTTAAACCAAAGTGTATGTAACTACAATGTGTATTTTAGTTCATTTAAATCTATGCATAGTGGATGTATCTTAAATACAAGCTTTAATAAATTATCATATATTTAACTATATGCGACATTTATGGATATCATTTTTATCTATCTGGAAGATCTAGGAAGAACACGCACTGTCTCGTTGCTACCCATATGAAAAATAGGATGACGGCCTTTTCTTCGGCCTCAGAGGAGGAAGAAGGAGAGACAGTGGACGGTTTCCCTGTGGACCTCTGTCAAACGACAGCGAGGAGGCAGTATCTGGAATGGAGGATCGGTCGGTGAGACTCTTGTGTTCTGGTAAGCCGTACACCAAACCGAGGCTTCCCACAGCGTACATTGCTGAAAATAGGAAAAAACAACTAAATAAGTAAATAAAGTATGCATCACAACCTCCAGAGTGGAGACGACATGTGGAATAGTTTTGTGTGTGTCACAACATGTACCTGGGTGGGTTGTGTGTCACAACATGTACCTAGGTGGGTTGTGTGTAAGAACATGTGCCTAGGTTGGTTGTGTGTGACAACATGTACCTAGGTGGGTTGTGTGTCACAACATGTACCTAGGTAGTTTGTGTGTAACAACATGTACCTAGGTGGGTTGTGTGTAACAAGATGTGCCTAGGTGGGTTGTGTGTAACAGCATGTACCTAGGAGGGTTGTGTGTAACAACATGTACCTAGGAGGGTTGTGTGTAACATCATGTACATGTACCTAGGAGGGTTGTGTGTAACAGCATGTACCTAGGAGGGTTGTGTGTAACAACATGTACCTAGGAGGGTTGTGTGTAACAACATGTACCTAGGTGGGTTGTGTGTAACAACATGTACCTAGGTGGGTTGTGTGTAACAACATGTACCAAGGTGGGTTGTGTGTAACAACATGTACCTAGGTGGGTTGTGTGTAACAACATGTACCAAGGTTGGTTGTGTGTAACAACATGTACCTAGGAGGGTTGTGTGTAACAGGATGTGCCTAGGTGGGTTGTGTGTAACAACATGTAGCTAGATGGGTTGTGTGTATCACATATATGCATAAACTCATGTTGAAGGATTCACCGAAAAAATACTGAAAATATAAAAAATAGTTTTTTACTTTGGTCAGTAATGAGGTGAAACCTCCAGTTGAGCACAAGTAACGTTAATATTCGATATACACGTTCTCAGCTGGAAGGCTTACCTCATAACCTGACCTAAATCGAAAAACAGTTTTCTTAGATATATTTTTTTGTGTATTGAATATGATATAACCAGGTCGACAAACTGAACCAACTGTTATAGAATAGCAACAAAGTAAGCAGTAACAACAAACAAGAATGAACACCAGGACTGCAAGTGTTCATTACAACCATCAAGTGTATTCAATGTCCTCGAACTGAAAACAATAAATACGATGAGAAGTATAGGCATCAACGCTATTGTAAATAGGTTTATGAACGCCGAACTTCTTCCTACTTCAATATACTAAGGTTAGCCGTGACCTGTGTAATACATTTCTTGTGACCCTGGTATCAACATGTTAGATTCCACAATGTACTCAACAGATTGAAAAGATTATTTCTTTTTAAATAATTGGCTATTTTCTCTGTCAATATTGAAACAAGGGGTGTACATTTTGTTCCTGACAGTATAGCTGTTAATGAGAATCTGATACAGCCGGGTCAGCTATTGAACGTTCACCGGTATTCAATTGGATTCAGCAATTAAACTTGTATGTCAAAGTGAAAATACAACTTGGAGGAGGTTATGACTGCAAAAAAATATCAATATACGATAAAGGGACATAACTCTACACTGTAAGACAAATAGATCTTCCTCTACAGTGTATTATTCAAAGTATTTCAACAAACGGACAATACGGTTCTTTGGTGTGAAATAACAACATGTAAATGTAATGTATATGATAGAATAGCATGACTTAACGGTATTATCTTAAAGAACCTTCTGTGTGATGACACTAACAAACACACTATCGTATAACAGGGTATTTGCCCTTGCTTCAATTTTCGCGATTTTGACCAAAAATAAGAAAATTTAACGAACAAGGAATATAATTTCGCGATCTAGACATGTAAGTAAACTAAATGTGCGCGATGCTTTAGCACAGAATCGGGAAACTCGGCATATAAAGTTTCAAATAGTCCAATGGATAGGCTTTATTACGGCATAATGAGCAGCAACAGGTAAGTGTATTTTGTTGACCAAATCATCAACAAAACTATTACATGTGTGATGTAATTTATTTTCAAATATTTTGCATTACCCTTGATTTAAATGAATCCATTCAACCATATACTCGCTATATCATGACAATATTACTGTTATAATAAATAAATTTATTATCGCGGCTCATCTTTACGCTTGTCATACTATTTTGCGGAATATGTTTTTCGCGATCACGCTATTGACCCGCGAAAATATCATCCCAACTGAAATATCCTGCTTTACGGTATATATCAGGAATCGTTTAAGGGAGGCGGTAAAATACGAGATAAGATTAAGTGTTCGATCGTTAAAGTATTAATCTAACGTGTAAGTTTTAGCTTACCCCCTTTTTTTTATATGAACGGCCTTTCATTAATGATTCCCCATTTTACATGAGAGTTAGGGATTCTATGTATATGTAGGTGAGCGATACATTTTCTTTGTTGTGCTAATTTGCCTGAAGATGTTAGATAAGTCTTTCAGCAATGTCATCAAAAGCCTGTTTGTAACAATTATTTAGCCGACCAGAATGTTTGTTTGTGTGTCCTGTCAGCTTTTGATCCTTAGTATTTGGGCAGAGGACCAATCTACTGGAGAGGTTTTACATAATTCTATTGATGTTGTCTGATATCGGTGGGGTGTTTTACATAACTACTAACATCTCTGTGTACGTAACTGTCGCCGCTGACAGAGACTTGACGTCGGGACTAGTGTAAGGGCACGCCTGATAACATACACAGGTACACTACCTATCACATCGATTGCCGAATATCGAACGTCTGCCGACGATGTAAGCGGCTTAGTTCACTCATCAGGCCAATAATATTTTGTTCCTCGTTTTATAGACCATACAAATACACTTTGGTTGAATAACTCACACCCTATATGCAGAATATAATAAAATGTATTATGATATATTATGCTATTTCAAAAATCTGTTTGAGTATTGAGGGTGTTCATAATGTCTTTTTTCTGTTTCAGTGTCTCCTCTGTTCCCGTTATCGTTTTGTTCCAGATTTGTCACTTTGCAAAGACGTTAAATATGTTCCGTTTTACTAGCTTACAAGGACACACACAACTAAGAATAAACTGTTATAGTTGTTGGCCTGATGTTGTTAAAATGTACGGAATTCCGAATCAAATCTCTTAAGTTATAGCTGATGGTGCTTAATCAATCACGTCGATTTTATCACCATTATTACAAGTCTGCTATCGATATAATATATTACCGCGGGTAATTTTGGCATAGGACGAGTATAGGAAGTAGCATTACATCTGACACTACATTGCCACACACCGAACCACGGTCTATTTTAATTTGATGTTGAAGATTTTACAGTTTTATATTACATAATGATCTGAATTGAGGGGTTTACAATATAATTTTAATATGTTCAAGGAGAAAAACGAAAACAATGCTTTACAAAGTTCATAAAAAATAAATGCATGCTCACGATACGTATGCTAGCTTCGTGTTCGTTTAACATTCTATTCAAGCGCACTCACTTTGAAGCTATAGCAATACTATATGTATCACGCACGTGCACTTTATACGTGCTACAATGAACAACAAACCTTAATCAATCCACTTATGGTTTCACTTACGCTATACCACCATACAAGGTATCTATCAACCTACTTATCTTCGTTTATCACACAACGGAAGTGCTTCGTGCAACCTTCAAGTATGTAGCACTCTGAGGAGAAAACAGCCCTCCAACACGTCTGACATAAAACAAGGAACACTTATCCGTTCATGAGATTTTCTGTAATTTCTATCAGTGGCTATTGTAAAATAATCTGCTTATTTTTTTCTATTTTCAAGGAGATACTTTAAACACTATGGTATCCAACGCGTAACAGCAAGGTTGGATATTTGCACGTCCCGTAAAATTGCAGGTCAACAACTAGAGGTAGGATATTTCTGATGATGACGAGATCATTATGGTCCCACCACCAAAATGTCGTGCTGTATGAAACCTGCTGGCAAACAATATATACGTGTTTCATGTCTACAGTCTACAGTCTACAGTCATAAACAGTTTCTCAAGGAGTTGGAACCCACCACGTTCCGTTTTGTAATTCTAGAAGGAAAACAGTCAAAACTGCATAATATACAATTATATATAGAGTCAAGTAACAAATATACATGAACGTTGACTGTTAGTAGAATAAAGTACCAGTTACATATGAACTGAAAAAAGAGCTTCATTCAGGAGAGAAATCTACCTAGGATTTCGCCGTAATGTTAAGCATTATAATACATATTATAACTTGTCTGTAATATATTTTATTTCGATTGCATTACAACTTTTGTAATTGATACGTGTTCTTTTCAGAATCCAAACCTAATCCCAAGAACAGTTTGATTCATGACGTACATATATATGTGGTCCTTCTTTATGCTGTTTTGGTGCAAAGACATTAAAGTGCTATATGAGTGCAAGTGACCATGGTATATATCTATATAAACCTCATTCGAGACGGTATACGTACAAGTTGAATACGTACAATCGAACCGTTATCGTGAAATCCAACCCTCTGTTTATTTCCAGTATTTGCATTACATTTCCCTGTGGTATTGACAAAGCTGGTCAATCTTAAGCCCGGTACGAGGTCAGATCCATGATTACATAATATGATCTATAAAGAATGCGATTTATGTATTCGTACCTGTGTTTAAATGTTTATTCGGTTCATGACATTTACTAGAATGTTTATCGCATACAAACTAAAGTGAGACATAAAAACGTTGACATTGCCAAATTAAGACATTTATTGAGCACTGTTTGTAGTAGATCAAAGGAATTCCTGCTGTGCCAACTCTAAACCCCAACCAAATTATATATCGAAACATGGGATATTACTTGTATTTTAACTTGATGTTTCAAACTACGCACGCCTATCATAGGTATCTTTAAAAGATATATTTAGACCATCTACTAAAAACCGTGCTACCAGGACTGACAGTGATACGTTATCAAGAAATACCGTAAATGATATTCGGTATAAATACACAAAATCAAATATTACAAGTCTGTAATTCTTATGCGGGTAGCGAACTAGTTTTTAACAAACATATTTTTCCACATAACTATTATTTTGAAAATAAAATACGTATTTCACAAAAAAATCCGCTGCGTCTTTTTGTATTCATTGTGTCAGTAATCACTAAGGTATTATGCTTAGCATGCCTAACCTTAAGATCAAAGACAGATAACCACTCGAGGAGTTGACATCGTAATACCCGTATACACCTACCTAGAGACCCACAGTAACAGGTACATGATTGAGGTCTTTAACACCTGACGATCGCGTCAACTCAGGATAGTTTTTAATTAAATGGGAATAAATAACACGACGAATCCTGGTAGTTGTTTACTTTCCAGTGTGTGTGATCATATCTAACACATGCTTACCTAAACTTCCCTGTATGACAGGGGCCGGAACCACAGACAGGTGTAAAGTCATACCTCGGCTCTTCTACTTATTCAAGTGCTTGTTTTCATTAAATCTATTAGCATTGCACTCATTATGGAGTTTAAATCCAGTTTTGGCATCTCTATCTCGGTTGCTATTTCAGCATATACAGATAGTGATTAATTGATAAATATTTAACCCAAAGTGGGTAAAGTTAACACAACACGTATACATGGCTAATGCCCTTGTAGAGATCGCCCCGAACCTTGTGTA
Organism: Chlamys rubida; assembly: GCA_032359455.1. Lineage (NCBI taxonomy): Eukaryota > Metazoa > Mollusca > Bivalvia > Pectinida > Pectinidae > Chlamys > Chlamys rubida. The sequence goes on from JAUMHH010062103.1 coordinate 14,054, forward strand.
ATCTTATTAAGTTATATTAAACATTCATAATTTCTGTGTGGTCACAGAGGCAGACTATACAAGTAAAGAAATAGAGTGAACCCTCATTTCTTTACTTGTATAGTCCGCCTCTGTGATTTATTTTAATAACGTGGGTTATTTATTCTTAAGTCCATATCAGATTACTATAAAATCGATTTTGGTACAGTTTAACTTAGTCATCTTCTAATGATCTAACCATCATACTATGCGATAGAAATACATTAATTACGAGGTTACGTTGAATATAAAATACACAAATTATTGTATCTATGAACTGTATCAACATCGTGTACTTACAATTCCTATCCTGCTTCTGAAGTAGTTCCTGGCGTTCTCTGTGAAAGGGGTTTGGATCCTTTTTGATGGTCCCTCCTTTAAGACCCCTATTGAAGGGCAAGTCCTCGAATTCGTCTGAAACTTCCTGTGGTGCAAAACAGTAAGCATTTAATGTAGGGAGGGGGTACTCATCATACCTTACACGAGTTTTCAGTAAATGACGAAATTTTGAGGGTTCGAAACTAGCGCTGTATTTGATGTCCTTACGGTACTCAAGGTCTCGTTTAGAGACGTTACGAATATCACCTGGTCCAGTTAAATCTAGTTTTGGAGTTTCGAATTGAAACTCTTTAACTAATAGTTCCTTCTTTTCGGCGTCTGGATATTGTAGTTCAGTCCTATATCTGTCTTTCTTAATTTTCTCCATAAATGGAGAACACCTCGTTGGTTCATCTCTCCTTCCGGAATCCGCACAAAGGTTTCCCCCTCTTTCTCCACCTGCATTGCTTCGTCCTAAAGCATCCCTACGCTTTGGAGATTCTGCAGCTAACCGTGCCAGTACACCCTTTCGAGCAGATTCAAATACATTCTCACCTGTCGTCCCGAGAGGGTCAGGCTTGCTGGGAAAGGATCTTAACTCCTCTTGTATAGAAGGAAGTCCTGGAGAACCAGGTGACGGTTCTGGCTCTGAATCAATGTTTGGCGGTTTTGTCTCGCGCGAAAATTTATCGTAAAAATCACGTGGGTAGGTCATAGAAGCCGATCCTGAATTGGAATCAAGAAAATTAAAATTTGCGCCTATTTCTTGACACACTATGCAATGTCCGTCACTGTGAGCATCTTTTGTGTCATATTTTTTGAAAGTCCTTTGCATGTATTCATCCGCAGAATTCAGACCTCTTTTCTTACAAGCATCACATATTCCCGGCCGTGTGTTTCTGATATCTGATACTTCCTCTGCTTTCCTTTTCCGTGGGTCGAATCCCTCTATCGTTGGTAAAATTCCGTCATCCTCCTCGAAGGATTCGTTGTCTGTTTCATTGCCAATTTCTTTTGACCTCTGTGCCTGTGCTAAATTTGGATATCCTTGTCGTCGTCGTCTCTTTTTCTTCTCTTTTCTTTCCATATGTTCTACGTTGGTTTTAATTCTGACTTTCTTCGCCATCTTTCCGATCTTGCCGACGACCGCCACGTTTGCAGTGTCTTCGTGATCGAACTGAACATCTATAATTCCCGTTTTCATGGTTGGTTGAATCTCTTAATGCCTAGCTGTCAAATTATCAATTCAATATTCCAGTGAAGGAAAAATCGATGTTAAACCTGTGCCATCCCTAACATAACACCTCTTGTAATCCAATCTCGAGTTTAAATGGCCCGGTGTTTACACCAAACGTTAGCGTTAACCATACCTGTATGTGGTGGTGGGGACAAATTGATATCTTCAGAATGTCAACACATAGCACAGGTTGTCCAGACAAATGTTAATTTCTGGGTAATGTCCATAGTTATGTGGATATTTTGAAAGCAGTATATTTGTGGGTAATCGAGTTTGACCACAACGTAATGGTCTGTTAAAACACCAAACGAATAAGATTTTAAAGCTCTTGTCCAATATATATAAGATTACCTTTCAAGTGAATGTATGGACTTATAAAAGATGTTTCTCCAAAATCTTCACATGAATCCTATAGGTGCTGGATTTAAATGTCCCGATCACCATATTCTGTCCATATGGCCCTCATTGTTGATTATGAATTAACACGTGTGTCCAGTTTAAATGTCCACATGTCAAACTTTCCTGGTCCTTTATAAACTAAGCAAGGTTAAATCTTACTGACGAATCGCCACTTGTCGCCACAGTCATCGAAAGTTAGCAATTAATTACCTAACTGAAGTAATCATGCTTTCAGACAGCACACGACCAGGTCCAATATCCAGGTAGTCAACACACCTGTCTTTACAATCCTATACCCACTAATTGTCTCACCTGTACATACACTGATCACAGCTGTTGTGAAGTGATGAGACTGCTAATTGGCCCTCTTTGAAGTCCATTGTCTTAGGAACCAGAAACAGGTTGTGTTACTGCCAAGGCGTTGGTTCGATATTGATTCGCGATAATGTCCACACAGAATAGGAGCAGGCCCCGTTAACTTTACTCCACAATCATTTTTATGCAGAACCCCATTCCCGTTGTAAGTGTCATGTGTGCCGGTCAGATCTCGTCTTAAGACACAATTCACGGGCTCAGGTGCGACAGGTAAGGCATCTTTTTAAAGATCTGCAATTCGAACAAAGAATACCTGTGATTATAAACATATCTGTATTTGACAGCCCACCGCCGCTTCTGGCGGATATAGACCGTACCCCTCAAACTTATCTATCCGTTAAATAACAGTTCATCGCTAAATCGAATAGTACGTTAGTAGGGGCTGTATGGTTAGTCCAGTTAGCTTTACAAGTACATTTAATATAAGTAATTTGGTGACTTTGTCTTCAAAAGCCCATGTATAAAACAGTTAAATTATGTTAATGTGATGATTTTAATGCACCGTGATAATTATTTTTACTACATGTATCATTTAAGAAATCACTTGATTATTATAAAAAACAATTTTAAACATTTCAAGCTAATTCGAACCGTAATCAAATGTATCGTAGTATGAAGTGTATACATACCTGTGTAGTTTACAGATAGGGTCTATTCCAGTCTATCTTGCCGGTGTTGGATGAGTTATGGGTGATTTTTCAGACCAATGTTTTTACAGAAAATCTTTCTAATCAATAGACTCGTATGATACAGTCCATTGAGAAAATCAGCAGGGTGTTTGTAGCTGGTAGTGGATCTATTGTGTCTTAATCAGGGATATGTCAGGGACCTATAATTCACATATATCTAAGTACCGCAGATAAGACTAGTTTTGTGGGGGTTTCATTTTCGCATTAATATGTAGACATAGTAGATAGTTGTGTAGCTGTTAGTCCAGTCAACATATCAGGTCACAACCAAACCACATACGATAACTGATGAAATATAAGCTTAACCCATTTACGTACAACTTTTATTAAAGGCAGTAAATGCAATTCAATCGGCAAGCAGTATGACTCAAACACATGTGTTCGGTAAACGTATTCTTACGGCTTGAAGATATTACAACATATTACAGAAATTACTACCTTATCGTCATAGTGTTGTCGACTATACTTACAGGCACGTTTGTAAGAGGTATATATTGACGTTTGAGAGATCACACCTTACGTAAGGTCGCAATCATACCATACTTCATGAAGTGTGTTTATAACTGTTATCAAAATGGGATCGTTTTCCTGTCGCAGGTTACCTTGCATTGCAGGGAGAATGTAAACATTGATTTTACAAATTTAACATTTGAATTTTACCAAGAACTGTTTAGGTATGTCTTAAATATTTTCGGTTTTGAAGGATGATTACGTTTTCCTTTTCAAGGCATATTTCTTCACTAAGCACATTACGCGTTGCTAACACACGTAGTTATGTCGGGTACTCAGTTAAAGCACAGCTATTTGATATGAAGAACACTTTTTGTGTTTATTTATCATCGATTATCATAGAAATGACCTTGATTATGACCTGACGTTTTTCTGCATGGAGTATTTATACCACAGGCTGTTAAACTGTCGCTGAAATGACACAGTGGACAATCAAGCCGTGTCTGCTAAAGTGTATATAAATAGACACAATCATAACAGCAGGCATTTAAAAAACCTTTCAGTGTTTGAAATTAATCATGTGAATTTGTTATAATTATTTGGGAAGTAAATCTGCATGTTTTGTGTCGTACCACAGTGTCAATATTTGTAGATTAGTAAGCTTTACTCTCTTACGTTAACAAGGAAGCCCTGAAGAGAAACCGCTGTTCACCACATGTTGGAGTTCATACAATGCCTTATACCACCGCACCAGTATTTGTTTACACAGCAAGTAATAACAGAGACGTCTTGTGATGGAATATTACTAATAAACCGGGTTGACTATTAATTCATTTCGAAATACAACATAGAAATATAAGGCGTGATGTATTGGCACTCCCAGGGGTCGTGTTTACAAGCTGGAGGAATTTTCTCAAAGCAATAAATCTTCCAGTTGTCTGGATACTGATATTTAATTTCATTACAATAGCATACACGAAGTATTATTACATAGCAACGGAAACAGGTGTCAAAGATCAAATATATAGATTTGAAAAGTGGAAGAATGAAAAAAAGGTGAATAGATATAAAACTTTTGCCATAATCAAAGTGTTAACAATGCCATGTGCTCTACGGTTTATCATTGTGTCCAGACAATATTAGGGATACACCATAACTACAGACATTATTTATGTAGGCCGTAGCGTCAAAATATTTAACATTTTTTCTTGTTTTCGGTTACATTGTGGTACTAATGGTAAAATTTTCGGAGCAACCGAATGTTTAGAAAACCAATTTGGAATACATTTACGTGGATAACAATGTGGCATACTATATGATGTGTATTATGTAATTTGTTTCTGTGAAAATTCTCATATTTTTTATTTTATTTAGTTTTTGTAAAAAAGGCTTTGTAACACAGCTAGATTTTGATAACACCTTTCATATACTACCTATCAATGGAACCCGAAAATGTTCAGCATTACAATAGGTGAACAGATTTCTCTCTGTCTTACTTACAAACAAAAGTTTTTCTAAAAATTCTATTCTAGTTCAGAACTAAGATAGTAAGTATGACAGTATCTAATGAGGCAGACGTTTAGATATGTTGTCGGTATTGTTGACGTTCAAATACAAGGGGTCATATGTTTGTTTTCTTGTTTGTGTTTTGCTAAGTCTATATATTTTTATTCACCTTGATTAAGTCTCAACGTTCTGTTGGCTGCAGCATATTGTGTGAATTATTTCTATCCCCGTGTCTTGTAGTGTATTATGTACATTCGTTTAATACTTGTATCACAAACTACTATGTCTCGTTGTATAAATGACATATCGTATGAATACCTACATGCAGTTTATGACCGTTTATCGTGTGAAACTGTCTGTGTTATTTACATCTATCTTTACATACTGTTTATTACAGCACATCAAAGTTTCTCATGTGGATTTGGATAAATTGATGTCCTGCTTTATACCACTGTACGACCGGGAGAGTTATTGTGGTCCCATGCACAGCACAGATATTATTTTCTACAGCGGACTGAAAATTGGTCTTCTGTCTCTATAACACTAAAGAGTTCTGTACTTAAATAGCTACATACTTTACTTTTCACGATTTATTTTCTGTCTCAGGTAAAGAAGTGATTTCTTAATAAAATGCTAATGTTGACTTTGTTTGGCTTTCCGTTATTTGTCTGCCCTTTTCCCCTCTCGAACGCTAGGGCAAATTACAAAGTGATAAAGCATATTTATTATATAGAGTTAGCAATATCGTTAAGTATAATATGCTGGTGACTTTAACACTGGGGGTATCGTTGTACACGTAAAGGGCGAAAGCGCAAAAATACTGACAATTCTATATCAACCCTTTGCATGGGTGGCCTATAGAATTGAAACTCATTGACCCAAATATCATTAAAATAAAACAGACTGACAATGTAATTAAACAAAAAAGGGAGGTAACTACCGTTTATAAACATAATAGCACTTCCCAATACAACACAATAATATTTCCATAAGCAATCAAAATATGAATACATGTCAATATACAATCGTACACAATCAATCAACACCTCACCTAAATTCCACGCACATAAATTAACACACTGGTTGTCGGTACTTTAAATAACCTACATAAATAGAGATATATTTAATTCATATGAATCATGAAACAACATGTGAGCATTAAAGACATGCTTGCTTGAGTTTCAACTCATCCGTCCCTTAGCCATTCTTAAAAAATATAGCCGATATATAATGTGACTTTAACTTAATTATAGCATTTTTTTTTCCGAATGAAAATCGGAATACGATTTATCATAAAACTGTTTGTAGTTACATCATAGATGAGAGCATTGTAGAATAGTATGTATATCTATATACTTACCATTACTTTGTGAAGAAGCAACAAGATTATGTCTTTGTTCACTGTATACTGGGCGATTAAGAAAGAGTTAAGCACAGTTCAAACGAGCACCTGCTTGACTGTTCACTAAGTTTACGTAGGCAAATTCAGCACTTGGCGAATCGTTTGCAATATGTCAGACGAAAACCATTTGACTGTCAAAACATCACATTTTACAGTACACGTGTGCTTCTCTTCACTTTGATGACAGGTTCTACAGCGTATAAAAGGCGATGGCAGTATCTAGTCTGTTCTAGTGAGCAATGATGATATTGATGAGTCAAATTATTTAGACTCCTTCTCAAAGTCAGGATGAGTTCCACAGGAAAAACACGAGTTCCGTACTCAAATATCTGTGTCCAAATAATTACTGACTATATAGCCTCTCTCAATGTCACTGTGTTGCTTCCAAATTGCTCATACGAATGCATAACAATGGCGCCCTACTTGAGTTTGAGTAGATCATTTTAATGTGTAATTCATAGGTCATCAGTAAAATAGACATATTTGCGCATGTTTGCATTGGTTCTATGTGAGTAGATGGTATAGAACTCGTTGACATTGGGAAAGTAAAAGATCAAAGCGGTCTGATTTAGATATTGTCATATAACACATTTTACAAAGTCGTTCGCAGTAGCATAATTACTTATACGATATGTTTTCTCACCAAAATACAATAATGTGTGTTTGTGTGGTAATTGTACATAGTAATGCTTCTGTCGGTGTTCGAAAAATCGTATTGGTATATTTTATCGACATTGATGGGAAATTAAGAATCACAATTAATTTTGGTATTCATCGTGAGGAAGTGACAGACGAAGGTACATAAAAAAATATATTTACGTAAAGTCTTCATAAAAACTGGTGAATTATATTTACATAGCATCATTTTGTCTAAATCATTAGCACATATTCTCTTTTCAATATAAGGAGAAATGTGTGTATTCACACACAGGCGTAATGGTTAAAAACATTTTGTAAAAAAACAAAAAAACAAAAACCAAACGAATGAGGTCGTTGATGTTTTTGTGGGTTTATGATAGTGTACATTAGTGAACAGCTCTCCTGACAGCCTAATTAGGTACACACATATATGTAATGATTTTATATTAAATTGTTCACGTGAATGCAGTATGCAGTAATTGTAGTCTGATATTGGTTATAATATCCACGCCGCCTGCACATTGAATGAAATCATTTAGCCTGTATACATACGTGTACCGTAGTTAAGTGAAACGGATATTTTAATCAATCTATGTGGAAATACAACATAAAAAAGAAACCTGTCTTTTTTAAATAACATTACACACAGCGGTTCCCCTACAGTCATTACTGAATATCTCCTGTTTCATTAAAATCAAATATCATTATCAAATGACATAAAGTAATGCCACGTTACGTTAGACATGTATTTTATTTTGAACATATTGTAGGTATGTCGACGTTATCTCAGTATCCTATCCCTAAGTGACACTTACCATTTATAAGTGACCGATACGTGTATACTATGGTACTAACACGATCAGCTTACTTCGTGGTAGTAAGACATCCATGTTCATTTAATTATGTAACGGCATATTGTACTTAATCGGAGTCGATAGGTCTGTAATAGGGAACGTCTTCTATTTGTACGAAATTCAATCTACTTAACGATCCCAGGTTCCCATAGCTGTGCAAAGACTGTTTATGAACTTATTTAACTTACATATTCCGTTTCTAAAAATCTAAATATTATATCTATCATTTTTAATAGTAAAAATGAACTATTGTACAATTTTTGTTCTTTTAATATTTCACTAGTTTTGAAAACATCTCAGATGAAATATTTTCTAAAATCGAAGGTGCCTGTATTGAAAACTAGTGAAGAAAACGGTTAGTTTCGCGGTTTCTATACTAATTACAAATACAGAACACGGTTAGTTATACAGTATGTAGGTCAAACTAGACCCCCGGTTTATTTACAAATTACAAATACAGAACACGGTTAGTTATACGTCATTATTTTTGACGTCTCTAGTATGACAATTGTGTACTCCATTTATGACGTCACAAATAAATTCAAATTACCCGAAGAGCCCCAAAATGGGCAAAAGCGCAAGCGAATTATAGTCTTCGTGTTTTGTTTTATATATACTTTTACCGTCACATGGACATTTAAAACTATTAATCGCCAAATATCATAGTATAGCCGTAGATCACATTAGATACCCTGTTCCTATATATACGAAATACGTATATCAAGGTATAGCCGTAGTTCACATTATATACCCGGTTCCTATATACATGTACTAAATATATAAATCATGGTATAGCTGTACATTTGTAAGTCACATTAGATACCCGGTTTCTATATATACTAAATACATATATCAAGGTATAGCCGTAGTTCACATTATATACCCGGTTCCTAGATACATGTACTAAATATATAAATCATGGTATAGCTGTAAGTCACATTAGTTACCCGGTTCCTATATACATGTACTAAATATATAAATCATGGTATAGCTGTAAGTCACATTAGTTACCCGGTTCCTATATACATGTACTAAATATATAAATCATGGTATAGCTGTAAGTCACATTAGTTACCCGGTTCCTATATACATGTACTAAATATATAAATCATGGTATAGCTGTAAGTCACATTAGTTACCCGGTTCCTATATACATGTACTAA
>JAUMHH010062214.1:0-10936 GCA_032359455.1 Chlamys rubida
TTGAAGGATAGAGTTCAGTTGGGTATTGGGAGAAATGCATGGGTTTTACTATCAGTTCACCACAGACTGTAAATATTTGGTAGTAAAGATACTGGTCTGTAATTAGAGACTTCATTACGTTTTAAAAATTTTAATTTTAAAAATGGGATTAGCATTAGCCCTTTTAAAAAATACTTGGAAAGATACCATCGTTCAATGAACGGTTAAAAATGTTACACAGTGGTACACATAACTCATCAGTACACTCTTTTAAAAACTACGCCAGATATGTTGTCGTAGCCACAAGCTTTTTTTACATCTATTTGTGTAAGTGCCTTCTGAACATCAGTACAATTCAAAACAATTGTGCTTAGCGGGCACTTAAGCATGCAGGTTGTGTTATTTGTGCCCCTAACATTTTGGGATCACAATTCTGCGGGCCCGAAGCATCTCTGGTTATATATAGATCGCCTTTGTGGTTTATGAAAGGATAGAACAATTGACAAAATCCTCCGACACGACTGTTTTAGAGCTCGTGACCCATAGCGACGGATGGGGACTGGAGCCGACGCGTTTTCCTTTACCGGTGTGAAGGTTCTATGACGACGATGTCCACTGATGACGAGGCCTCCCAATGGTCAATTTGAATAAATATCATCACTTCGACAGATCTTCGACACAGAAACATGACACCCAATTCGGTTACATGTATATTGTTCTGACGACGGGTGTCTAGAAGGTTCTTTACTTGTTCCTAAAACGAGAGAACAAAATACCCATCCTGAATCCGAAGTGTCCAGTTAGCTGCCTTGTAAGGTCATGTTATAGTATACAACAAGCTCATCCATGTTTTATAGCCCTGGACCTGGAGGGACACTGTGGTGATTATGTAAATCTGTCGAAGCAGAAACTTTAAAACACGAGTTTACTTCTTTCGAATCATGAAGTATGCACCTTCAACGTCAAATCAATTCGTAATGGTGTACCTCCACAACTTGTACTTCGACTGCTCACAAACATGGCTGGAACTGACACTGATTGGCTGACGCGTGGTAGTTACGTAGTTACGTGTCTGGATGCGACGCCAACCTTATTTTATTGTAGTCCATTCTACTCAATGGTGCTCATTTGTTACAATGATTAAAACAATATCATGCTACGTTGATCTACGATAGGTAGTTTAGTGGCAGAGCTGGGAGTTCTATTACTTCCACAGAATCAATTTGTACGTGAAATTCTTCTCTTCCAAAACCATTCCTCGGTCTTATCATTATCACGTTTTACAATTGTAAACATTTACTGACTGAAACCCCAACGCAACAGACAATCAGAATACAACGATTTATGATTGACAGGAACCCTGAGGCGATATTACGGCTCCTGATACCAATGATTGAGTTACTCTGAAGCGGTATTACGCCTCTTGATACCAATCACATCCAATAGAGCTTGCAATCAATTATTAATTGAGATGAAAAAAACAAAATTCCAACACGAAAATTGACGGTTTTTTGAAAATGATGAATTGACTTTATGCATGACACATACAAGAGGTAACACGCAACATGGGGAGGTTTCAGGTAATAGAATACATCAACAGACGCTGGTTGAAAACCTCGATATTTTTTTAGTATGGCACTCCGTGCAAACAACAAGCATTACATTGATAGGTTTGGATGTCCCTCATGTTTCCGTTGTCTGGTGTCTAACCCGTACCTGTTGTTTTAATATCACTCCTGTTCCTGTTTTTCTGAGGTCACATCAGTTCCTGTTGTTTTGGTGTCTATTCCGTTCCTGTTGTTAAATGTCTCATTCGTTCCTTTTTTCAGTTTCTGTATTTGTTTATGTCTCATCCATTCTTCTCAGTTCCTGTTGTTTGAGGTCTCGTCAGTTCCTGTTGTTTGAGGTCTCGTCAGTTCCCGTTGTTTTGATGTCTCATCAGTTCCCGTTGTTTTGATGTCTCGTCAGTTCCCGTTGTTTTGATGTCTCATCAGTTTTTATTGTTTTGATATTCCACAAGTTCCTGTTGTTTTGATATTCCACAAGTTTCTGTTGTTTATTCATAGCAACGACGAGCTTGAGTTTTGTGTGTTGACGGTGTACTTGACCATTTTTTTCTGCTTTACCTTTTGCACTTTCTCAAATGCTCTTATTGATAAACTGATTTAATCTTTCTGTTATATATGTATCAGAACCTATGAATGTGTCACAAACATTGTAGATATTTGGTATATAGAAGCAAGATATTTTGATATCGTAGTTAAGTGTCGACTCTAAAAATGTAATTTACAACCCAAAGTCCAGTTACTTAAAATCAGTGTCAATCTCTTAGACGAGAATGATATGAAGCACAGTGGGCCAAGGCCAAATACTAATAACCTTGAGTTACCCATCACACCTCCATTATTCTATGTCAGATAGTGAATTTGTTTCCATGATATATTCAGGCCACCAGAGGAATTTATGGAAATAGACATTGATATTGGACGCGGACGATTTACGTCATTTGGTTTTATTAGAATTGGCGGCTGTGATATTTTTACTGTCTTTTCTGATTGCATCACGTGATGAACCGGATACAGCAGCCAACGAAGGACAGTTGTTTCCAGTGGTTACACGTAAGATATTAGTAATAACCCACTCATGTGATTTTCTTACCTGCCATTTATCTGGCGGACTCGTCTCACCTGTAGATCACAGCGCGTGATTAATTGTCTGTCTAATCCTACCTGACAATGGGATCAGGTTCTATCTACATACGGATGGTGGGCATAAGTGATATTTATCATGCAATACAGCTAAGTAATATGTAACATACGCGATCTACCAGGAACCCCATCATGAACACCACAAATAAATTGTTTTCAAAATAATAAATGCATTCATATATAACTGATATCAATTTTCTTGAAATGACATCGTTTTCAAGCAATAGAAGCTGACGAACAACATTCAGTGTAAAACAGATGTATTTACAAAACGAGTTAAATGCTGGACTGATTCTGCATGACATAAGTATCTTATACAATACATGAATGTTATATTTTTTACCTTGTATTGGCACCATTATAGAAAAGAAACTGTAGAGTCAAGAAAACCGTTCTTCGATCTCAAAATCGATAACTTAGGCGAAATATGAATAAAGAAATAATTGACAAGGACACCAAAAGAAATATACCAGGATAATAACACCAGACGTGCAGGATTTAAATATACCAGGATAATAACACCAGACGTGCGGGATTTAAATATACCAGGATAATAACACCAGACGTGCGGGATTTAAATATACCAGGACAATAACACCAGACGTGCGGGATTTAAATATACCAGGATAATAACATCAGACGTGCGGGATTTAAATATACCAGGATAATAACACCAGACGTGCAGGATTTAAATATACCAGGATAATAACACCAGATGTGCGGGATTTAAATATACCAGGATAATAACACCAGACGTGCGGGATTTAAATATACCAGGATAATAACACCAGACGTGAGGGATTTAAGGGTAAATGTCTTCTTCTTTAGTCGACATCTATTAAGGAAATTGTTATATTCGTAGCAAGCTATTGACTACCGAATCAACTGCTACATGGAAGCATCGTATGCTGGAGAAGTAGGGATGGTACTATCATGAAAGGGAAAGTTCACGAACGTAAAATCAAAATCTTATGCTAACGTCGAGGAGCATGTCTTTGAGTTTAGGATGATATTTATATATATAATCGACGTGGTCTTGTTAAGTGGACTTACTGATTTTTCAACCTTTTTCTCACCCTCGTTACACATTCCACCATAGCACACGTGCTAAGCATTTCGTGATAATCCAAGAATGTAGAGAATGCTTTCCTAAACTAAGGCTGAATTTAGAAAGAGCAGTTTTACCTTAAAATGAACTTGTACAATAAACTTAATCTTCAAGTCCAAGGGGGAAGATTAATAGATTGCCAAACACGAGGCATCCCAAAACCTATCAAGGTCATTTATACTCAACCACTCATAGTATCGTCTGCGTTTTGTCTCCTGATCGATTACAATCGAGGAGTCAGGCTAGTAAATGCTCCCCCAACTTTCACCTGGTTTACTCAGTCATTTCCGTGAGGAAGTAACTTCCTCGTGAATTAGTCTTCACCCTAGTTATAGTCGAGGGAGTTAATCCGTACGGGTGTGTTAGTTTTCAGACTAACACGCGGCTGATAGAGAACTAACACACTGTACAGCAATGTCGGGACAAGAGCGCAGATTTAGTCAATTTAACGAATTACTTATGTATGGTGTATAAGTAAAATGATCATTACACATCCTTGTGATAATTATAACACTTACATGTAATACACATAAACATTAATATTAGAGTGATAGCATGTTTGATACATCTGTCTCTCCAATCGAGGTGCTGAAAAAAACAAGCTTTCAACCGAAATGACAGTATTATATAATACTGATGGTTTTATTGAAGTCCCAATAGTACAACTTCCTCATGCGTTCCTAGAATAATGACTATACAAACTTGATCAGATCCGCAATTGTTGATGTTTTTATTTCATTTGTACTTACTTCTTGCTTTATTTCTAAGTACTTTGTAAATGATATATGTGACCACTTAAACACGTTTTTTTGCGTTTGAAGTGGTCTTCTGCCCCAAAACATTTCCTAAATATCATCAACCAAAATGTCAAGAAAGCTGTCAAAACCACCGTTTGCAGGAATATTGTTAGGCCTGACGTCAGTCACCTCGTGACACAGATAGCAGTCAGTCATGCAGAGAACGACAGTTCGATAAAATACCCACCAGGTGTTTGACGTCGCATATGGAAGAATTTTCTAGGATTGTGGACAATTCTATTATATATTGTAAATGGAACATTCTTACAAAGGAATATCAATATAACACACACAAGTGAAAATTAATTACATATACATGTTATAGTATAAGTTATAGTTTTGTTTTGTACATTTGGTAGTCATAACACAAACAAGTTTGTGACTCACAGATTTTAATGTTGGGAGATGGAAACTAAATTGCATGTCATTAAAATGGTATTTTGTTGGAAAAAAATGAATCCGCTTGATTGCTGTTTTCCGGTACCCTGCCATTTGTAAAAATTACACCTTCTATTTTAAAAGAATTGTTCGCACTTTGCTGATATTTTATCCCTAGATTTCGGTTAGTTTTATTGGATTATTGGAACTATTAAATGGGGTTTCCCGAATGTGTTGTCACGTGACGGAGACGTACTCTGCAGTGGTCAAATAGACGCTTCAACAAGCAGGTAAAATACAAACGGAAGTGCTGTCATGGCAGTTACCACACAATCAATCAGACGTAATAACGCCAGTGGCGGCAATTAACCGGGACAGATGGAGCGGCTGGGGTGTTCAAACTGACACAACCGATATGTTATCTAAAGTACTACCTCAAAGAAGGAGTTACAAGGAAAACATTCACAAAGCCTCTACATAAAGGTATCCAGACATTGGCACTGAGCGGAAGAAGCGGTCTGCGATTGATTGGGACTTGATACTGATCAAGTTTGTTTACTACGTCCGCGCAAAGTTTCATACGACAGATCTAATGAATGCGTGGAAAATTTGTGACTCAACAATACATTCCTTTGTATAAAAAATTCATGTTCCATAAAAAGTGTTGCACATTAAACTGATAACTTCGATGTTATGTTGGTCAACCAATGTCTATGAGGAAATGACACACTGTAGTTAGGTAAGAATAACATAGTTATGTGTCTCTGCAAACATTATTAGCTTAGTCTGCCATATTAGAGCGTCTGATATAGAAGCAAAATAGCTAATTTAGCTAGAACGGCGGAGCTGTTAGAGAGCAAGTCAATGTCACACTGTTAGGATGTCAGACGACACGAACCCGCTGATTTTTAAGGTCATACCATGGCGATATCTCTTCACATGTTTCCATTCGACCGCAAAATCTTCATCATCATGATAACGGTATAGGATCGAAAGAGAAAGCTGTCGAGATCGCTAGATGACAATGGTAAGGTCACATTAGGACGATATCGAGCTTAGGTGATGACGTAACTAGTGTAGACTTGCTGAACCTTGGATATCGCGAATTTAATAGCACCTGTCAGAGCACTTTGTTTACCTAAACACTTCAATTTGTTTACCACCATACATAATTACTAAGACTAAGCCGATTACTATTACTAAGTCATAATTATCAATGCCAAAAGATTCAGGAATATCACGATAGATAAAGGTTATTACCAGTATACAATAACAAGCATCCCACGCTTTGGACTACCATTGGTACCTCTTTACTGGCCATGGCTGTCTGGCTTTATTATGTTAGGTGTCAAATATGATACGTTGTGTGTAAGTAATCAGTGCATTAGTATGCGATATTGGAGATTATCCGCAAAAGCCTGGTAGTATGTAGCGGTCGTTAGACACTGGGAAATGTCCAACATGTAACTGCGTTCCATCTGTAGGAGAAAGGTCAAATACAATGCACGTTCCCTACTGTCGTGTTCCATCAGGTTCGTGTTAATAACTACAAGCATTACCGGACTACAAATGACAGGAGACCAGGGACCACTTAACAACCTGCTGTACAACACGCTTAGCGCATTCTCCTGAGGATGTAAATTCATTTACACTGGATGAAATGCGTCCCTCTCGTATTGAACCTTTTACTACTGACAAGGGTGTACATGTAGGCTGGTATCGATGAATCATATCTCTGTCATCAACCTTCCCCTCACCTTCCTGTTTGAAATAGAAAAAAATATGCCTCTTTTCCTGCTGGTTTTGAAATAACAATGAAAACAAACTATTATCTCCAAATGCTAATTTTCTAGAATCCAATAAGCCGATCTAAACTCATTAGAACCATAAGGTACGGGTATCTGGAGAAAAAAGATGGCGGTGCTTTCATGTCATATTTGATACGGGTTTTCACCGAAATCTATGCTTGCCGAATATTTTAAGACTAATGGATGATCATGAGTGAAACAAGGGTTTTTGCAGATAAAATGTCATTACAATTTGTATTTTTTGTAATTATGGGATACTTGTGCTATAACGAGAGCTACGTTGCATTACAATGATGTTTTGTTATACACTGATTCCATTTGAAGCATAATCAATGTTACTCTATATAGGGTTTCGTACCGTAAGCGAAAATCGCATGGACCGTAGTCACACGTATTTAATTTAACACTCCGTCTTTTGTTCAGGGATATTGGTTGATTTCGTACAGAGATAATGTTTGATTTCGTATACAGATAATGTTTGATTTCATACAGATAATGTTTGATTTCATACAGATATTTTGATTGATTTCGTACAGTGATATTACATGTTATCTTACAGTGATATTTTTTGATTTCGCACAGTGATGTCGATCGATTTCTAACAATAGTATTGATTACTTTCGTAATTTCGTACAGAGATTTTGGTTGATTTCGTACAGAGATAATGTTTGATTTCGTACAGAGATAATGTTTGATTTCGTACAGAGATAATGTTTGATTTCGTACAGAGATTTTGGTTGATTTCGTACAGATATTTTGGTTGATTTCTTATAAGGATTGGGTTGATTTCGTACAGATATATGGTTGATTTCGTACAGTGATATTGGTTTATTTCGTACAGAGATTTTGATTAATTTCTTATAAGGATTTTGGTTGATCTTGTACAAAGATATTGGTTGATGATTTCGTACAGAGATTTTGGTTGATTTCATACAGAGATATGTGTAGATTTTGTACAGGGATAATTGATGCTTTCGCATATGGATGATGGTTCATTTCGTACAGAGATATTGGTTGATTTCGTGTATGGATAATAATTGGCTTCGTACAGTGATATAAGTTGATAGAGGCTGTACTATGAATGCCAGTTTTTCGATTTCTTTTGTAGAAAAGTAGTGATTTATAGTATGGTGTGAAAATGGTTAACAAGAGTTTATTTATGTTTTGTTTTGTAGAGAATAGCAGGTTGAACTTAAGATTCTATATAACATGTTTCGTAAAGATGTACAATCATTCCGCTTCACTGATAGTTTTCCATTCATGTACAAATATTTCATACTGCAACTAAAAGATGACGAACAAAGACAATATTATAAATATACCATCAAAACGGTTTTTAATCATCTGCCTCATCGACGACACCTGCCATTTAAATCCCCGTCAAAAACAAATAAAGTCACACTCTGAACAAAAGAACCAAGGTTGTGACAACAAAACATCAAAATCGTTCAAGTTCCTAAAAAACCGTCGATATTCATATCACAAAAAAGAAGACAATTTCCTACTGAAATCGTGATGCCAACCTTAAAACAAAGTCTTTATCGTCCTACATCTCTCTGTTGTAAGCCTGTCTGTCAGCAGGCGACATATATCGCGGGAATCATAACGTTTGGTGCAAGACCGTAAATATTAGAGTAACCGCGACATGTAACCGTTGGTAAGAAGCAGGGATGCTACTATCAAGAAGAGGAAAGTTCAGGATCAGAGGTGCTGTTGGTCACGGTATAAGTTAAGAGTGTGGTAAGTTAAAAATGGCAGGTAACATCGATGTATTCTATAAATATCTCGTTATTTGCAGTCAAATATCATAACTATGTCAGAAAAGAGAAAGCGAAAGCTTTGGCATGTATTTGATTTCTGTCCTAATCAGCGCCTCGTATGATTACAAACACACTTTAGGTACCAGATGGGCACGCCGTCGTCATTATATTTTTTTACCTTTGTCGCATTTTAAACAAAAGATGCTCCAAAATAATTCATAATCATAATGAGAGAACGAAGACGATCCTTCATTTTAGCATGTTTTTTGTTTGTGTGAACAGTCAAATGTTTTAAATATTTTTGAGTAAAAGGATTTCGAGACTGATTAAAAAGTCTTCAGAATTTATTGACAATCCAAATTATCCTTCAGAATACATTGTTACATTAGAATGGCCTCCCTATTTAAAGGTACTAAAGACGGAGATTGGAATTTGGAATGATTGTATTGTAGTTGAATGACTGTAAGTAATACCCCCTTGCTTATCAATCTAACTTATTTTATATTGCACGCAGTAATAATGTTTTCAGACAAACGATTGAGTGATTAGATGGTTTACATGCAGTGTGTGGTTTAGACACCGGGGTCAAGAAAAATAGTGTTTTTGGTATTTTTCTATTTATGCTGCGAATTCTTCTTTTGAATGCTGGATCTTAAAGGTTAAACCACTCTGAAAGTGTATCGAATTCAGCCTGCTCTTGTTTTGCCCAGTGCCTGGCGCAGTATTACACTATAATCTGTTATTATCTTTAAATGGATAGTAGTAGTTTTTAAACTGGGACCAAGAACGAAAAAAGCTTTCGCAGCTATCATAACGGATAATATCGGATTGTCAGTTTCTACGTACCGAACTGGACCAGTGTTACATTGATTTGTGGATCAAGAACAAGCTGAAGTAAGAGTTATTTCAGGGTGATTTTAATTCAGCTTAAATAGTGTGTGCCTGTTTCTTTCTGGGAATATGGCACCATTTTTACTACAGACATGAGCGAAACGAATACTTTTTGTGTTATTTTGAGTTTGTGATATTATTTATCATTATTAGGAAGATGTTTTTCATGAAGAAAAATTATTGCGTGTTCCTGTATAAATATTGGTGTTTATAGCCAGAAGTAAATGTTCAAAAACAAAATGGAAAGGGAAGAGGAAGACCCTGACCTTTTCAACACCCGGACCTTTCCAGTGGGAACCATCACTTCCTTAATGAAAGAACAAGTGGGTGATAAAAGACTAGCTGTTCTTGTGGCAATAGCTGCTTAAAAGAATACAACTATTTCTGGCTTGATTTATGCAAGGAAAACGAATGAGATGTTTTACGAGCAGTGTTGTGCTCTTTTAGTTTTAAGGGATGATTAGTAATATGATGCATAATAAGTCACATAAAACTGGCGTTTTAAGTTAGGACCTCGTTGTGTTTGAGGCGATTTCGAGCGTAATAAATACAGCAGTGTGGTACGGGGTTACACAGACGGGTTACTCTGCTCCCTGGGACAAACCACTCTGACTCTGAAGTAACAAATCATTTTTTGTTCAACTCTGAGTGACTTAAATTCCAAAACAATACAGTCTGATCAAACAACATCAGTCTGATCAAACAATACAGTCTGATCAAACAACATGAGTCTGATCAAACAATACAGTCTGATCAAACAACATCAGTCTGATCAAACAACATCAGTCTGATCAAACAATACAGTCTGATCAAACAATACAGTCTGATCAAACAATACAGTCTGATCAAACAATACAGTCTGATCAAACAACATCAGTCTGACGTCGTTCCTGGTTTACATCTTTTCTGATACACCAGACAGCCTCGTTTGTAGAAATATTAACGTTGTTATGTTTTTATTGTTTTTGTTTCAGTTGTTATTGGTTTCAAATTAATTCTGCTAAAACACATGTTCCTCCTTCTTCGTACATTCATTAATGATTTTGTTCTTAGTTTATCCTTGGTTTGCGTCACTGCACGTTAATGTTTGTACATACCTACACATTTTTGGTAGTTAACACCCTTTCTGCTTTATCACAAACGCACCCTTTCATGGAATTTGTATATATATATTGACATTGCTATTGCTTTACAACTTTCCTGTAAAACCACGTATACTTGATTATATATATTGACATTGCTATTATTGCTGTAGTGATTGGATTCCACCGGTTCTGGTAAAACATACGTTCCTCCTTCCCTATCAATTCAGATTTTTTATATATACGTTGATTTTGTTGTTAGTTTACATCTTTCTGCTTCACCACACTCCCGTCTGTGTATATACATTGACGTTGTTGTTAGTTTACACCTTTCTGTTACACCACACACCCTTCTGTGTATATACATTGACGTTGTTGTTAGTTTACACCTTTCTGTTACACCACACTCCCTTCTGTGTATATAC
>JAUMHH010062214.1:11036-43464 GCA_032359455.1 Chlamys rubida
ACACCACACTCCCTTCTGTGTATATACATTGACGTTGTTGTTAGTTTACACCTTTCTGTTACACCACACTCCCTTCTGTGTATATACATTGACGTTGTTGTTAGTTTACACCTTTCTGTTACACCACACTCCCTTCTCTGTATACACATTGACGTTGTTGTTAGTTTACACCTTTCTGTTACACCACACTCTCTACACGTTTCTGTTACACCACACTCCCTTCTCTGTGTATACACATTGACGTTGTTGTTAGTTTTCACCTTTCTGTTACACCACACTCCCTACTGTATATACATTGACGTTGATGTTAGTTTACACCTTTCTGTTACACCACACTCACGTCTGTGTATATACATGTACATTGACGTTGTTGTTAATTTACACCTTTCTGTTACACCACACTCCCGTCTGTTTATATACATTGACGTTGTTGTTAGTTTACACCTTTCTGTTACACCACACTCCCTTCTATGTATACACATTGACGTTGTTGTTTGTTTACACCTATTTGCTTCACGACACTTCCGTCTGTGTATAAACGCTATTATCGTTGACATACCGTTTGAATATTTTCAAAGAAGCACATGTTATATACAAAGAGTAGACCTTGTTATAATTAAACTTCCTTAATATACAATTAGTATTTTCTAACACTATCAAGAGCAATGTAAGTCAAGCATACGATTCAAATATAGACTTACAGTGCTCGATTGGAACACATTAATGTTTTTAGATAGATACTCTAGTTCAAATCAGCATATTCTAACTTTCTGTAATGTTGACAGTCCAGAATAATAAGGTGTGTAAGTTAAGATAGCGTTATTATAAGGCCTATCACGGGAAATTAACCTTAAATCTTCCTTCAACGACACAGGTTCACTACATGTAGGAATATCGATGTATAGCTATATCTGTATAAATAGGACGTAGGTAATCAATCTTCAATTGATGTTGTTGTTACATTTGTGACCGTTTTACTCCAGCAAATGTTTGTCGTAAGATAACATAAAAATGATCACCATCATGTATGATAACTGCTTGAATTTGTTGTCAGATAATGGTTTTTATTCTCCGCAGAATATTTTTCTATAAGGAATGTAAGCAAAACTTATTAAGTTTAGATGTAATAGCCTGGAGTCTGTCGTCAACCAATTTTACTCTATATTTAAAAATCAAGACGTAAGGTAGACGCATCCTTTAGCAAATGCACATATGGGCTCATCAGCAGATAACCTAATGATGGGGAAGATTTATATGGCGTTAGCGACAAAAAACGTATAACGTGACTTGTTTTGCTGGATGATTAGAAATAGAAAATTAATCCGACTAAAGACTAGTTCACGGTATTTAGCTATTTAACCATCCTTATCCGTCTTACTTCTCTTCAAACAAGTTCTTTGGATTCCCCCAATTACATTTTTATGCAGTCTGCATAATGTTCATACTTACTCTGATAACGAAGATCTAAGTGCAGAGTCTCTAGTTAAACTAAATGGTAAGATTCCCTGTTACAAGTTTTCCTATTTTCATGTTCAGTCGTTCCAATGTATAACTATCATAACAAATATATTCTCAATGTTAGGTAGGGATTGTTGTTAACTTAAACATTAGGGAGATTCTCATTTGAAGGCAACTGTTTACTACCTAGGAATCCCCAAGGTAGGTCAGGGTATACTTTCCATATGAACAAGATTGCTAACTGTTGATACTAACTGGTTAACTCCTCTGAAACGTGATCACAAGGGTAAGAAACTCTTTATCAACACTTCCACGGGATCCCGCAGGATCCCACGAGATCAGAGACTGATACAATGCATAAGTCTTTAACACAGAGCAAGCGAATCACAGTTTATTGTAGAGTAGGACGAACTACGGAACAATAAGGACAGCAAGCAAGACTGATCGTAATAATTGAGTATATGTACTAAATTTCTTACCTGTTCAACGAGTAGCAAAAATGAACATGAAGATGTCAATTATATTATTAAAGGGGTTACGTCCAAAATACGTATAGAGTAAGCAAAAACGTCAATATATCCCGTATACATATTGCAACGGTCAGAACACATCCCGGATACGATTTTAATTGCAGCGATTGACCGCTATTTGTACAAATGAGACTATTTGTATTACAGCAAGGAGGACTAAATATACTGTAACGTAACTCGTGGATGCCTCTTATACATAGAACATCTACCGATCGAGACATAAGCCTAAGCTACGTTTGTTCCGGAAACTTTCTTTATGTACAAACAATTAATAGTATAGCGATGGAACTTTCCGTATACACGAATTAATATAATTACAAACTTTTTCTTTATATTGTGTAATAATCGGAAAGATTACTAATTGAAATGATGAAGAACTAACCTTAAGTACACATTCTAGTAATTGATTGTAATGAACAATATTCCTCGTAGCCAAATTATGTATAATATTATGACTTGTTTTCTTTTTACAAGTGTATCTTTCTAAGGAATAATGAACAATGCTTTGTATGCGCATGTACGTGCTAATGAACAATGCTTTGTATGCGCATGTACGTGATAATGAACAATTTTCCTTATAAACACAAAATATACTATTGGGAACAATGTTTTTGTCCATCGACAAATGTATGGCAAACAATGTTCCTTATACACAAATATATTCTAAAGTGGTGGAATATAAACTGACAAATGGTATACTGCACGATTAATATACAATCAATATAATAAACAATATTAACTAACATAATAAACAATATTAAATAACAATATATAATCTTATATTACATGACTTATAATCTTTAATAGTGTAATAAATAAATGCGCTGTTCATTTCACACATAGCCAATTATAATGATCACGCGCGTTTTCCTTATACAAACGAATTGATATATACATGTTTTTACATATAGCGAACAGTCATTATATACAAACAAAGAAATAGCTTAATAAACCATGTTGCATTATTGATTATATAGAAACCAATGTTCAGTATGAGATATAAATAATTCTACAGCGAAAGTCAATGTAAAATATGATGGAAGCAATAGTATAAGCATGATAATGTTTGGAATAACAAAACGTTCTCCTTAAATACAACACTAACTTCATTTTGGAAAATTTAGTAACAATTCCCGATGTGTTTATTCTTTTGCAAATTTGGGATCAGCTTTATAATTATTGATATTTATGTGAGTGAAACAGAACGAACACATTGAATTATAGTTCTCCGCCAGGAAAGTGCACAAAATAAAGAATAAACGCAAGTAGTTTCTTTTTATAAGTGAGATAAATTGTATTAGAATAAACTTGTTTAAGGTTCACATTCATTGTATGTGGCTTATAATTGAGAGCGCAAATAGGCGGGAGAGATTCTTCAGGCAATAAATATGCTAACCCACCATACTCCTCTGTGTATCAAATTGAACTACAGTGAGCTGTCGGCGTTAAACAGATGATAAACAAAACTGCAACCAAGTGTTGTACAGTAAGGATGTGCTTACATTATCGAATGTTGATCAATGAGCTATTCTCACAAACATGAGCCATATGAGTTCATTTCATATTTCAAATCAAAATTATAAAATGATCTCCACAGAAAAAAATGGAAACATATCCATCTTCATACCTTAATATTCTACTTGTAAAATTTTAGCGGTAATCTTATTTTAGCGTTTTTCGCATTTAAAAGATAGTGCTAAGTTATAGCAGTGTCTGCATACAACTTTCTTATTATAACAAATACAGTATAAATACAAATCTATGTACTTAAATGCAGTGTGCACACATCCATATAAGTAATTAAAGTAGATAATACCCTTATATTGACAAATTGTACATATACACATATACACCATGCTCTTAACAGTTATCTTTCGTCGTGGTCTTACGAAGTGTCAGATTTTTTATATTACAATATATGCCATGTTGTCAAGCATCTCGTATCGTCCGCCATATCTGCTCTCACAGAGTCTTCGATCTTATATGTGATATATCTTTTACGCCATGCCAGCAATGGGTCTAAGATCGTATATCGCTTTTACAGGACAAATTCTGCTGGGAATGTAGCTAATCTATGAAACTCAATGAGGGATGACGTGTGCAAAATCCAATATAAAAATTCCATTTTTAATCATGCAACTTTTCCCATAAATATCCATTTACTACGAGGATCAATGACATAGGCGAATTAATATTGATACAAAACCTCATCACGGCTTCAAAGGCTTCGTAAAGCATGGTCGGAGACACAGAGGGATGGCGGGAATGATGCGATTGAACGCTCTGACAAGGGATGCGGAACAAGCAAGCCTTGGTCGATATCAACAGCAGGTATCCGGGTTTTGACCAGGTAGCCACGAGAAGGAACTGATAAACATGTGCTGCACAAATTATGTATAAACGGGAATATTACAAGGCTAAATTATTCAAAATACATAAATCAATACAACACGTAACGTTGAAAAGGTCAAGATAGATTTCCTATCGATTATAAACATTCTACATACATCTCTACGGTAGACGGATGGTATATGAACATATCCATCTCTTATTTAATCGATAACGATGACACGTTTTCATACCCGTTGATGTTCATACTAACAAAATAACCCAGTAGCATATAAATATGAACATGTCTTTCCAACATATTAAAATACACGTGACAACAAACGCGAACCTCCAGCTTCAAAATATTGTGTTCTCGTGTTATAAACACCATTAACTCCTTAATTGTCCTGGAAGGGAACTTATATTAATCAATATACTTTTTATATAACGTCAAAAGAAACTTATACAAAGTGTCTCGTGTCTTGTAGAATTTGCGACTACCGCGTGTGGTAACCATCAGTTCGACTTTATAGTTCTGTCTTGCGCAGCAACAAATCCCCCATCACCATAAGTACAGCTCTGTCAGAGCCGATTCCTGCCATCACGTGATGAACACCTTCAGCAATCACTTAATGGGCATATCCTTACGCCCTCACATCACGAGCATTTCACTCTTCCATCAATGAGAAGTATATCCCTCTACTATTACATCACAAAACAAAACAAAATGCAAGTGCAATAAGAGCACATTACTTCCAACATGACGAGTTTAACACATCTTTCTGTCATCACTTTATGGGAATATGCCTCCGCTTAGCGGGGATGTCTCGTTACACATGTGTTAATGCCACCTTACGTTCATTTTAAGAATTGTTAAATCCAAATCCAAAAAAACAGGTTAAATCTTATAAGACGTTTGGCCTACATCCCTGTACAAAACACTTTTATTTGAAGCAAAGTTGCCACTTATACATTCGCTTGTCTAAGTAGAGCACAGGCCAGTTTATGCTGGCAATTCAAATAGAGTTTGGCATTCTCCTGAAAACAACACAAATGCCGAGTGATCATGTCTTTACAGGTAATCATCGCTGTCCCGCCTGCCCTTCTTGTCTTTCCTCGTCACTGCACTGTTGTGGTCATCCACATATTCTGTCATCGTGTGCATCATGGACCCATTCCTGTCGTACTTTTCGGTCGTTGTGTATTGTCCGGTGGGAAATAGTGTCCGCCCGTGACGTATCGTGTTCCGCGCGCGCTTACAAGGTACACAGGGACAACAACAAAACACTCGGATGAACCCCTGGCGGAATCTGAAAAACAGAGCAAATGTCTGACATAAGAAAGAATGAGGTCAAATTTAATTAACTAAATACAATTCTATGTTGTGCACTGTTTTCCAGAACAACAAGGTATGAGATGTGGGAGAGAACAGTTCAGCGGGATTGGTGTGAGTGAATAGATTAAGATTAACCTAAGCTTTGTTTGGCAATTGTTGAGACAAATAGAAACGGAGAGCGACCAGTGACCGAGCACTGGGAGACCTATATTTCCTCACTAGTTAAAACGACTGTTTCTGTACTGACGTGCACTACAATACAAAGTGTATGCATGCTCGACACTCCAGGGTTACGCCCACTTATTCTCTATGTTATGTCTTGAATATGTTAGCTCATTTGATTGGTCTCAGTTGTGACGCGTTAGACTCAATCGATTGTAATCGAAGTAAATGGATTGTACAATTGGATGTTTTGTATATAGAAAATCGTATATTTGTATATATACAAAATATATAGCGGTTCCCAAAGTTATTTCTCGCAGTGGTATGTCCTCACAACACCTACGGACATAATGAAGATGGTTGCCGAGGGAGTCACTACTGGAAAGAAAGAGTACGTAGGCGACCAAAGGAAAAATAGATGTCCCAAGGGATTTTATGATGACAGTAGATCGAACAGAAGACACAGAGCCTTCTACAGGGGAGGGGTTCGACATTAGCAGCCCTATACGTATATTTCCCCAAAACAGCAAGAGGTAAATGTTTACCTAAACCTGGCTGGACGCTCAGAAGATCTATATAAATTTGTGACTTGATGACTATGCGCGAAAACTAAAGTAACGTTACTTTTAACTCTGACGACTCTTGGTCGCGCTTAAAAGTATTTGTTCCTTTCATGCAAGGGCCTTTCAAAAAATTCTGTCACCACACAGCCACCGTACAAACGGGTTATACAATAGTTTAGCGCCTAGGCAGACTGCAAAAGCATTAAAAGAACAATGCATGTGCAACATTTTGACATCATCCGACCAGAATTGAACAAGCAATTCATTGTTGAATGGTATGCACTCGTGACTAGTCGCTACTTTTCAATGCTACAATGACGATCGGGACTAAATCTGAATTACGCTCGTGTATCAAAGCATGGTGTGCTCTACAGCTACCGCCAAAACAGATACATACAGAGTTGTGCAGCGTAAAAGGCATCTACACCGTCACATTGAGAAATATTTTCAGGTGGGTGAAAAAATTAAAGAATGGAAAGGTAGACATCAAAGAGGACACACGGCCAGGCCTGCCAGTTGTTTCAGCATCAAAGGAGAACATTGCTGATGTAAAAGCAATGATTAAGGATGATGGTCGTGATACTGTTTCTGAACCAGCTCATATTGTTGGCATTTCAGAGGGTAAAGAACATTCGCGCCCGATGGACCCCGCGTTTGATGACATCTGAACAAAATGCCAAACGTTTTACATGTTGAAATAGTACGGTAATTGTGACTCAAGAAATCTATCTGAGTAGCTTTCAGGGGATATTACTTTTTATCCTATATAAAAGTTGTATGCCATTTATTCAATTGTAATGGACCTGTGTTCAGATATCCTGTCAAGAAGGGAAAACGATCGCCGCCAAGTTTTACTGAAGTCTAACAAACATGTCTCATGAAAAAGCGTTGAAGTAAAGGGTTGAAGGGTATCCAGCTAATTCACGACAATGCTTCATCCCACAAAAGCAATATTGCACAGGTGGTTTTGAGACAAGAGAAGGTATAACAGATCGACCACCAATCCTATTCACCTGATCTTAGTCACTTGGGACTTCTCCCTGTATCCTTTACTAAAGAAAATGCTCTCTATGAAACAGTTTGCCTTTAGGAGTGCTCTGAGCAGTGCGGTCTTTCAGTGTCTCACCAGTTTACCAAGGGGAGACTACCGCGCAGCATTTACGTCATGGATAGCGCGATTGCGAAAGTGCGTGTCTGCTAAAGAGGGATCCTTTAAAGGATTGTTATAGAGAAATCAATGTGATTCCTGACACTAGTGACATCATCACCTGAGAACCAACGTTTTCATTTTAAGCGAACTTTTCTTTTAGTAAATCACAAAGAAAATGGGGTGCAACGGAGAGTCGTGAAATATTTCTTGGTACATGCACAAGGTTGTTGCTGTTGGGTGTAGTTATGGTGTAAAACCGCATAGATATTCTCAAAAGTTTGTTAATTTTCTCACTTTTGTTGTACTTCGAAAGCTGCCAGAATACCCTTTCCTCATTTTTATATTGTAAGTAAAAGAGTTAGTTGCCACTTCAATTTCTCATTACGACATGCTGATAAAGATTGCTCCCCCTCCTCGTCTCTTAAAATAACATAAGGAGGGAATACATATTCTTTCCTCGAACCTGCGGGGAAATAATATGTTAACCTCCACCCTCTTGAGATTCCGTAACATAAAAGAAAAACATTCAAACCCGACCAGTAGATGAAGTTGAAAAAAGCTGATGTAGATTGCACATTTGTAGTTTTTGGATTAAAAGTAACACAACATATGGCACATTGTCGTAGGTGTGGTTCAGGATTGATCAATTTGTCATTCTTTTCTATATAGATCGTACAAATGAACATTTTGGTAGAAAGCAATACTTTCATTTCCACATACAACTTAGAACTTTTCTCAGGAATTTCCGATGTTAAGATGGGAACCTGACATGAAGAAAAGGTTACTATCATTCCTCTACAAAGTTAGGGCCAATCCCTAAGATCGGAGACACTTGTTTGACAAGTCATTTGATTGTGAATGTAATCGTATTGTCGGTGTGGAATGTGCACTTACAAAAGTCCTAGTTTCTTTTTATGTAATAAACTTATTACACAATGCTACCATCATCGTGCAAAATACATTCCAACTAGAACTCCAACCATTATTTTGATAACAAATATGACATTTATGCACGAGGAACTATTTTTAACGAAAATTTAATTAGAATATGTGGGTAATCTCATTTTAAATACGTTAATTTGCATACTTCTTAAGACGATCTGTTTTTCATGCTTCCTAAACAAACGAACGATACGCTTTAAAACGAATTATATTGCAAATTATGAATCTGGTAAAATCAAATAATCATTTTAATTAAAATAGGGGATTAATGCTTTCTTTCCCCTTTTCCATTAACTTTCTTATTTGACTACGAAATCTACTGCACAATTCACGTAATCAAATAGTTTTGTATATAGCATGCTGAATGCCATTATACTATAGTTTAATCTCTTTAATTGAAATAAACCAAGTCACCGTATGACAATGAAGAGAATCATGTTTATTTTTTAAAGGTATTTTTTCACATCTCCAACGAAATGCTTTTGAAATCCTTCGGAGCGATCTAAAAAGTGGCCCAAGACTACCAATACCTAGCCCCCCTCTACGCGATCGTTGGGGTCCATCTGTCTCTACCAATTGTGGACAGTAGGGCTGCAACGATACATTTACATGACGATTCGATACGTATCACGCTACTGTGATTACGATACGATACGTATCACGAAACATAAATTAACAGTAGAAGCAAAGAGAAAAGATATGCGGCACATTTTAGTTGCAGTATTACAACAGGAAACAGACTCGGTCCAAAATATGTATTTTCACACAATTCGCGTCTTTTAAAGTGCATGCCGAGCTGAGGCTGTCACTCGCCATGTGGGAATGAATATGAGTAGACTAAATTTAAAAACGACAAAATCTGGAAAATATCGTAGGTGTATCGTGACCTCCCAAAAATATTGTGTATCGTACCGACGATATATCGTTGCAGTCCTAGTGGACAGAGACCGGAGACAGGGGATATAACTAAATAACTCTTCGGAAGGGATGGTGACACGTGGCTGTACCCTCGGGACGCTGAACGCAGATGTTTCAATACTTATTGAGCCAATAGGACAAAAAGTAAATTGTGATGGTAATTACGACATTAGTGTGTGATTCCGCCTTCACATCCGTATAATCAGAGTTACTATGGAAACAAGCACGGTGTCATCTAATATACGCAGCGGTAATCGGGCGGTAGGAGATTGCAGCAGAACCACGTGACTGTCACTTGACATCTTACAGGAATCTAATAGATTTCTTATAGGGGAATTAATCTCTTTTTCATTTCTGTCAAAGCGATAAATGTCCCGATATGAGGAAATCTGCATCAGTGAATTTTGTCACACAATGAAAACTGGGATATCTGTCTGCTTGTCGTACTTCAGCTTCCATTAGGTCAAACATTCATTAAAATGGCGGCAAACATCTTACCCAGATTGTGATTGATCATCTTTGCGAAAATGAGTAGTTTCAACGGTGTCGTAATATAGAAACATTTCGACGGTGTTCCTAATTCTAAAGAGGGCAATGAACAACAGTGAGCATCAAAGTTAATTACACAACCAACATTTCCCATATTTTTACTGGATATGGAACTCCAGTGATCACCAATTTAAACTATACAATCATATCCTTCTCTCTCTCTTTATTAGACAGAGAACTGTAATGTCTATCAACATTAACTTGTTAATCATACTAAACTCACTCACTCAGTCGTACCTTAACAAAGGGACCTGTCGGTCTTGAAACGTTGCGACACGTTTATACGTACATTATTTGTATTTAAAGTAAAACTTTGATATTACATATTTCCAAAGTGATGAATCTTATTGAAGATACAAAACTGTCCTTCACGGGAGCAGGGACTAAGCTGATAATTCACCTATTTTTTGTGTGTGCAGGGAATCTATTAACTATTTATCACATTTTCGAATGCAAAACTTTTTTTTTAATTTTTTTTTATCTTATCTTAGCATCCGCTCTAGTTCAGTTCATGTAATATTCAAATTAGCACCGGAAGTATCGTATAACAAGAAACAGAATAAACTAGAGCCGGAAGTATTGGATAACATGTAACAGAATATTCTAGCACCTGAAGTATCGGACAACAAGTAAAGAATAACCTACAATTGTGTTCCTATACTCGAAGAAAATACAGTCGGACGCGTACACCCTCCATAAAAAGGCGATTCATGTCTTAAAAAACATAATGAAAATCTGGTAAAGCGACATCCTGATGTTTCTCGTCTCAATTTTGACATGTTGGTGATCGTCCTTGCGTTATAATTCAGAAATTTTATTAGTAAGTAATTAACTTGCGCCGTGGAAGAAAGCATAAACCTTTCTCAGCCTTGGAGTAAAACCGGCAAACTACGTTTATCTTCATTACGTCTAGCTGTTGTAATGTCATCACTGCAGTATATTTGGTATCAACTTAATTCAACGTAGAAATAAATTCCTTGCAAAAGCATGCCGTTCACGGTCTTTCAGCAAAATTAAAGGGTTGCGGGATAAAAAGAAGTAATGATTACAGCGGCTTATGATACAGAAGTTGTTTGGACTTGGGAGATGACGAACCTTGGCGAGCCAACATTTCCTCTTTACAAGAACCATTGCCCTAAGAAACATGGTGTTTTAAGGCCTAACGTATATTTCTTTCTTCGTATTTCTCTTTTTTATCCTTGCACGATTTACATAAAATATACTGCATATATAATCTTTTGTAACTTGTAGTTGTTTATTTGTTACTTTATTAAGGTTGTTATAGGCACCTTAGTTTCGATGCATTCTACATATGTGTTTCGGAGCACTGGAAATATTGTTTTATTTTCTTATTTTGAACATAAGTACAGCTAATTAGTTCTAAAATGACGAAATGATCATGAGGTGCTGTAATATATGGTTAACTCGTTTGACTGTCTTTATCAGATCCTAAATTTTCTAATAAGTTTTTCATATTTCATATTCCAAATGATTAATTTTCTCTTTGTACTACGCATAAGCTGTAAGCTGGAACGTGCATTTATTTTCCAGGGGGATAAAACAATAAGCATGCATGAACCTCTAGATATATGAAGCTTTGCATTGATAACTTTCGTCAGTTATCTTACATATGGTTCAGTTGCATACATGCCCTAACAAGACAGTGATTGATTTGTGAATTGGTCCTAGACAGTACCACGTGTTCTTTCTTTACCGTCTGCTTCGGCGCTCCTCGGCTTGGATAGGTAGGCATCGCCCGGATTCGTACTTCAATATCGGATCATCAACATACGTCTAATACTCGGAACAGCATTCACCGCTCGTCTCTTTTGACATTTAATTACAAGCGTCAAAGTGAATATCAGGAGGTATAATCTAAATCAGTATGGTGGCAATTTGTGTACGCCATTGTCGGTGAGCCGGCCATAATCCAATCGGTCGACTCCCAATCCGATAACTGTATGCGGGGACCCTGTTGGCGATCTAAATCAGAAAGTGACTGCTATAACTTGTTATCAACTTGCTGCTGTTTAACCTTTGTTTACTGAACGGAAATAATCGTAAAAGTTCAATTTCCCTCGATTTCAGCCAAAGGAAATCGGCCTTTTGCCTTGTCACGGATGTCTCGAATCTAGCATTGCTGTCGCCATACATAGTATTACAGGCGACACTTCACATACGCATTACCACACACTGATTGATAGCAACAATTCCGTTCAATTCGTTCAGCTTAACTATGCTCGCCAAATCCTCCTTGAAACGCTTTTTACCTACTTGTAGATTCCCCAAACGGGATTTCATTATGTGATTTCTATCCAATTTTAGAGGAATTAATAAACGTTGCATGCTTGGAAAAAATTGAGATACTGTCTTTGAATATCGTGGCTGATTGACACAAAACACATTCTTAATACTTCTGCAGTAATTGCAGAATTCTTAAGTGTGCTATTCCCAGAGGGGTATTTCGATAATTCCTTTGAAGGATAAAACGTTACTTTCTATATACACAAACACACGTATAACTCGGAATCGGTTTCCAGCGTTTACGTTGTGAGGTATAATTAAAAGCTTGAAAAGATTACGTTCTTTGATCAAGCCTGAAATATCATTACAATAGAGAAAATCATCGCTCACAGTTCCATTCTCCTGTGTTTGTGTAACGCAGTATAAGTTGCGGGTAATAATGATGCTGATACAGTAATTTGATATAGTAATCCGGGCAAGAACGAACAGCAGAACACATTCTCAAGATACATTAACGTATTTTTCTTATCACGTTTTACGAATGGAGACAGAAATCTCCTATTTACAGGAGGGGTGATTGTTTTTGTCTTGAAGCTGGTTTAGCTTGCCTTCAAACATTCAAAATGACATATATTAGGCTTGACGGCAGGAAGCAGTGAGGAAAAAATTACATTTTGCATACACGATTTGAAACTGATCCAATAATGAATTTTGCATTCCGAACACTTTCTGATCGGCTTCCCCTGCTGGTTTTATGATCTTAACAGTGTCACTTTGGTCCTGTTGAAATATTACCATTGTTTCCGAATTTCAAGCATAACCTATTAGGTATAATAGTAACTGAAACAGGGCAAATATCGAAAGTGTACAACCATTTGTTTACTTTGCTTAGGAATATTGAGTGTACGCATTCCTTGATTTGCCAATGTGCGGCATTATCTTTAGGTTCGACTTCATCTTTATGTTGTTGTGAAATATAATAAACGTAGATATGGTATAATTTGTGATAATTTTTATAATAAACGTTTATATGATATTATCTATGATAAATCTAATAAACGTTTCTATAATTTGTTATTATCAAAGTACTCCTGATTTGGAATTCAGTGCACGTACACATTACGTGTATCCTCCGTTATGTTAAAAACAAACCTTGTAAGCATTTGTCTTGTATTCTGATTCTAAATAGGATAAAAGTAACTTATAAAGCCAATGTTTTTATATCAATAACGTTTCATTTAAACTAGGGCCGATCTTAGCTGATTCTGTTCTTTTTTAATGATATCAAACAAGCCGTGTGTATGATGCTCTGGAACAACCATATCAATGCACGCTTAATGAGGAAATATGTCATGAGATTCATTTTCTTTTACCAAATATGGTTGATGGCAATCCTTTGTTATTTCCTGTAACAGGAGGCAGGCCTTAAGTGTGATTCATTACCTGTAGTTCAAAACAATTCACTTAATGAAGATGGAAAATGAAGATTGGAGATTTAAAAGGATTATAATTTTTTACCGATTCGTTGTCACTGTTGTGAAACATGATACATTTTTAATCAAGAAACGAAAAAACATGTTTCCCTATCACAGAGGCAATAATTATGTAATTATATCGAAAAAAAACAACAACAAATATTGCTTAACAATCAAGATAGTGAGGCTTAGACGCCGTTGTTGTCGTCTGCATCAGTTTTCCGGAACTCCCGTGTGATACCGATTTTTCTAGAGAGGCCCGAATAAGGGACATCTGACAAGGAAACCTCGTTGAAGGTTTGGTACATCGTTGAACTTTTGTTTTTTTTAATTGTTATTTTTACCCTGAAGGTTTGTTGCTCTACAACAGCAAATAAATTATGTTGCTTCCCATCTACAACAGGCTACTGTGTTGTTGTACTAGAGTGATCAAGAAGGACAGTTATCGTCACATTAAGTAAATTTCACTCCATACTAAGACCAGTCCTTACATGAAAATGTTTTTTTTCAAAGTTTTTGTCGCAGATTTTAAACTTTCGGTTAAATAAATCTGAAAAAGCATAAACCAACAGGGGAGGACAATCCTACCGTGTTCTTTTTCTTACGTAATTTTACTTAAATATATTCCATTGGAGTTATACATACATAATATACTCGTATCTTTGCATGCATATTGAAATGGTGATATAAAACGCAATATGTGTGTTTGTTTGTTATACGCTGTTCATATTTTCATAACAAATTCTCCATATTGTAAGCTACATGAAATTGTAAACTCAACGCTCTCTACCGTTTAGTCTCGAATATGTCATCTTGAATGTTGTAAGACAACCTTAGACAGTAACGGGACAGATAGGTTCCATTCTGTACTTACTTTGCGTTCATCCAGCAGTAGATAAGTGGGTTGTACATGGAGTTACTCATTGCCAGCCAGTAGATAATCAGGTAGACCTGCTGGACATTGTTATAACGCTCTATCTCCGTGTAGGAAGCGAATATAAAGTACAGGTGATACGGTACCCAGCATATCCCAAATATCACCACCACAACCACCATCATCTTCACCACCTGTAAAGTATACAACAGGTAAGTCATAGGTTAATATTATAATCTTCAACACCTGTAAAGACAACGACAAGTGGGGCATGGGTAAACAACATCATATTCAACACCTGTAAAGTATACGACAGGTAGGGCATAGGTAAACAACACCATCTTCAACACCTGTACTGTAAAGTAAACGACAGGTAAGTCCAAGGTTATTAATCTTATCTTCAACACCTGTAATATAAAGTATAAGGCAGGTAAATCTTAGGTAAACAACATCATATTTAAGACTTGAAACGTAAAGGATACGAAAGATTATTCATATAAAAACATAATCTTCAACACCTATAGTGTAAAATATACAAAAGGTAAATACAAGATTTACATAATCATCTTGAATATCTGTAAAATGTGGTATAAGACAGGTAAATCATAGGCTAACAACATCACCTTCATCACTTATAAAGTATACCATGCAACTTATACATATCTATGTCGTGTGCAATCATCTCATCACGTGTAAGCAATAATTCTATTTAGTGAAAGTTAATCACTTACATATGCATTTGAAATCATGTCTCGTGTACAGGTATGGCGTTTTACCTGATGTTCATAATTATCTAAAATGGCTTATTGGAATAAAACACCGATTTTCAATCATAGACAATTCGCATCTGCGCTCACATGCATTTAAGTAGAACAACAGATTCACATTCTCCAATTTAACAATGACATTGTGAACTGAGAAATGTAAAAGACATTACCTATAATAATATCAATGTGGTTTTATCTATCAGCGCACGTGTTAGAATGGACATAACAGTGCACCATAGTCCCGAATACATCATCATTTTGCCGGAACGTTGCTCTATTAACAAAAAATCTCAGCTGCAAAAACAAACAAAAGCGCGTTCCTATTGATGTAGTGTGTTAACTAAAACAGACGGCCACTCACAGCGTCCCTCGCACTGACGAATCACCCACTAATGTGTTAATAGTGAAGACTAACTGTCTTAAGTGTGAACACTGCAATTAACATTTAAAGCTCGTCAGTTTATCCAATAACACTTTAACAAATGCGAGCTTGGGACGGACTGATTGGTCGGATGAGCGAGTAGTGATTTTACCACTTGTTGGACGGTGCAGTGATAGCAACATTTCGTTTCCAACACGTCTACAATGATAGGTTAGTCTTTAAAGAATTATGTCAGCGCTGCAGTTTAATTGTTCGTTGGCGTATAAACAAAGCTGTGATTGCACGCGGAGAGAAAACTAACCATCAACACGTATTGATTGTGAGCTAATCAACAGCAAAGGGCATGTGTCACTCCAACGCTAACTTTTTTTTTTATCCAGAATGAAAGTCCATCTCGTCTTTTCATTACATTTTTTAACAAAACATATGTGGAACTAGCTCTTTTAATCGCAGGGTTAATGTCAGAGATAAAAGTGATTTCACTAATAAGTGGCGTGGTAGTATGGCATGTCTATAGAAGACGGGACATCTCGGCACACTTCGCTAAGGAGTGGTGAGGTTGTATGGTATGTCTGTAGGGACATCTCGACACAGTTCACAAGTGATCACCGTCTTCCCCGCGCCACTCAGGAATACAAGGCTAGCTTATGCCATCCACTTTCTAATCTGAGGATTTCATTAAAACGAATATTCTGCTAATTTCCCGGTAGGAGGATAATGCGTCCACACGCGCAAATATATTAAGCGATGAAATAAGTGGTAAGTTACCTCCAAGGGACCGATTCCTCGATCTCTGTATTTTCATGAACGTCATATTTCTCTAAAGTAATTAAGCTACGCAAGAAAATAATGCCTGGGGAATGTATGTTTTCCTACGTAAATAAAAACTTTCAACTGATTTTGATTAATGCTGGACGTCAGTTTATTCGACTTTAGTGTAATATTTTATGGAAATTATGAAGACCAACTAGGAACCGCTATTTTATAAGATGGTATAGCTATACTATACTATAGAGGCAGTCGACCAAGTTGATAAGAGACATAACATACAACGTATATTAAATTTCATATCATGCATGTAACAGTAGATAATATGCTCAGCATTCTTTGCAAAAAAATAGAGCATCGTTAAATCTCTATGGTATTTATGGAAGACATTATAATAAAAGAACACATTACGTTTAATAATATATGAAATGTATATTACACGATGGTTTGACAGTCAAGTTACGAGAACTGAATGTGATTAGTAGGAAATCATTTCTACACGGACACTCTAGTTTTCATTTGATATTAAAATACGTTACGTGTTTCCTGTGTATAACATGATGGCTATCCAAAGTGTGGGCACAGGAAAAATATAGACAACCTCGGACATAACATAGACACCGTGACACAAGAAGAAAAAACACTAGCAGTAACGACTCTCGGCCTATCATACAGGGATGTTCACACAGAGTGAAACGTTTTGGATGCAAACGTTTCTGCACTATTATTAAATATAGAACGGAAATACGTCGTTTTTTCTATTTTTCTCCTAGGTGAGTCCTAGAAATACGCAACAGCTGTGTGTTGCAGCGCACTTCATGTGTTGGTATAATGTATCTAATACCCAATTACTAAGGTACAATCACCTGTGTGTGATTTACGTTCCTCTTTCAACACAATTCCCACTAGCTTGAGAAAGAGAGAGTATATTCCACAAATTTATTTCTAAACATGTTCACGTGTCCACTTGGGGTATCGATTGTAATTGGTTTGAGAGCTGCGCAACAGATACGGTCATTTGACGAAAGTATTAATTGATGATGAGGTTTTTATGACCATTTAAGTGTCACCAGATTGAAATGTCTGGCATAGCAAGAAACAACCTCCGGGTTAAAAGTAGATAAAACGAAAAACGAAGCGGTCTCCGGTCTTACTAGAGGACCAACAGTGTTACTTTAGGACCTCAAACTACATTCGCCCAGAGTGCATCCGGCAGGCAGTTACATTATTTCAATTCGTCAAAGAACACAATCATCGTATGATTGCTTTAAATAGGTTGAAACCAAAATACATTCTAACAGTCAAGTCGTGTGTATATGAACGATTGGGAATAACAACTTGAATGTTGCATTCAGTGAAGTGCTGACTCAGGCGGGCTGGCGGTTTACCTTGCGTTTGGACTTGATCCGTTCATACTGTACGGGTGTGTTCTCTCCGATAGCCCGACTCCCCCATAGTTCCACCCCTATCCTCGAATACGTCACGGCCAGTGTTGTCATGGGCATCAGGTACGTCACCAAAATAATGAGCACATTGTATCTGCAACAATAAAAAAAACCCAACACATTAGTGTTTAACAACAAAAACAACAACACATTAGTCTTTCGTTTTACTTCTACGTCCTAGACAATGTAAAACAAAGTAAAGTTTGTAGATTTTGATGTCGTTTACAAACTCAGTGTCAGATCAAGGATTGCACACAGTACCATCGAACCAGTGTAGTGATCGGACGTTTTGTCAATCTTAGATCAATTTACAAATCGACTGCAACGCCGACAACGTCGAAGAAGTCGACGACAACAAGGACAATCCCTTTGTACTGAGTTGAAGGTTCAGTACAGACTACGGCATGTAGTCCTGTTCATGATGAAAGCCAGCGTTTTGTTTTCAAAGTTGGATTAGTGTTTCTACCAGGACTGTTTTTTGTGGTACAAATGTATTGATGGGTAGTTTTTGAGACATCGGCACGGCACCTCACTGTTAAAGTAACAAAGATATGCATTTTCGTTTAATCAAGATTTCTAGGTGGATGACTTACGAAAGACCATTATGATAAATGAGATGCTTTCTTTTTCTTTTCTTTTTACAGTCTACTGAAATAGAACAGTGGTGAATTAAGGTATTAAGCGGACCAAAAAGCAATAGTTCATATTTCAAATGCATCTGATAACGAATCTGGTCGTCATTAATAAAAATGTGGAGAAGGATGTCGAGGGCTTTACACACAATCGTAGGGGAAACGGCAATATCCCTCATATGATGTGGACCGAATATCTTATATCAACCTATTACTCTGCCGATAATTAAGTGCTGAGCGTTTATCTATTATGTAATGCTATCAAGTTTCTGACCAGTTATTGCTTTAAGCACAACAAAATTGTAAAGTAAATTGAACCTTCAATTCCAGACAAAAAAAATCATGCCGTCAAGAACGTTCGATGATCGCCTATGGTCACTCTAACAGAACGGGCAGTATAATACTGCTACAAAGATAAGTGTGTTTTAATGGCTGTTGAAGACAGGAATATATTGCCACAACCAGCCTCGGACAGACATGTCAAAGTTAGGTGAGGACAGACAGTTAGACCCTCGAGGCCCTCCGGTACCACTATCATGTGAGCCAAAATAGAAACATGAGGGAACGTGACAACAGGACACGTTGTGGAGAAAAATCGTGTACTTGTGGCCTAAAACCATATCATAGAATGTATGAGGATGTGACTCGAACCCGAGAGTACAGATGTATCAGCGGTTATATTTGTATACTTGTTTTGTGAAAACAGATTTGTGATAATTATTTAATTATTTGTGGTAATTAATTATTTATTGCAGCATTCCCAATTAACGTACCTTAGGTTCCTTACGTTTTCACAGCAAAGCATCTTTGGTATTCAAATTCAAAAGTGTCCTTGTAAGTATATAGATATTATTACATAAACTTATCCGTTATGTGAGATTCTACAAGAATGTAGAATTCGGGATGGAACATATTCATCAAACACACTCCTCTACGACACACCTTGCTGTACTTTAACCTCATCCAAAGTCTACATTTCAGCTATCAAGTATAATTAATTGGCACATTTTGGAGAAATAGGAGAAATATGGCATTTAACAGAACGATTTCATTAATAACGGATGATAGATAGGTTTTTGGGGATAAATCTCACATACGTAGGTGCTAGGTTAATTATATTTACTGTTATGTATGTAGGAGGGTAAACAAGCTGCCGGTACGTCGGACCATTAAATTCTTCAATTACAATACAGTAGTATCCCTAGGGCCATCCATTAACCAGGTGTAATGACATCCTTTCATATTAGCGCCATCCAAGTTACAGGTCTACATCATGTAACCGATAAAATCCACACACCACATCAAACGTCGGCATTGTAATAGATAACATAGGGTCTTTAGATCCCGTCAAGGCTAAAACCATTTCCTAGCTAGCTGTGGTAGACTTTTCGGTTAGGACCTGATATCTTAAGCTCAGTCGTCTTTAGAATAAATCTGAGTGCTAACGAAATTGCTCAGCCAGAGTTATCTTAATGCGCCGATTCCGTAGATAATTCTGTTATGTTTGTAGGTAAGTGGTGTACCACGTAATTGTCAGTTATGTACGTAAATGGCCCAGTGTAATGTATTGTAAGAAATGAATAATCTTGTGTTTAGTACTTTTTATGTATTAATGTGTGTGCTATTTTCGTACGTAACATAGGTATGAGTATATTATTTATTCCAATATTTAAAAACTAGGGTTATGTTGTTTATTTTATTTTAAATAAATACATTGATGTGTATGATATTAGTAGTAAATACGGTACTATGTTGTCAGGTGATATTGTATTTCAAAACCATTAGGTAACTAATGTGTTCTTATTAAATCTGTTTGACTGCAGTAGTGAATACAGTTTTGTGATGTATATTAATCAGGTGTGTAATAGTAAATTCGGTAATGTGTTATTTCGATGAAAAGATCGCAACCTGACTGTCAGCCTTCTTACAGTTCTTACATTTAGTATACATATTATATACTATACTTAAAGCCTCTGTTTTTATCAGCGTGACGACCATCCATTAACAGGGACTGGATGCTCAATGTATAACCTTATTATATAAACTTAATCGTCCCAATGTTTCGTTTTGGTATCATAAATATAGGTTACATGACGGATACAACTTATTCATACTTACATGAGATATCAATAAGAATATCTAATTTCATTTTTAGTTCAGTTGTATACGTTTTTATATGATTTACACAATGACATGCAAACAGCATTGTTACAGAAACCCCTGTTTTGTAGCAGAGTGACAGACCTCGCCTGACGTAGCTAGTGTTCGTGTTCTCTGGTTTTGATCAGTATTTAAAGCATTCCTTTAAACGGAGAATGTCACGTAACACCTTTATGATTCACTGTAAATGTATACTACCTTTTCGATCCAGTTCGCCACTGTTATTTTCTTCAAAGTTTAATTCGCATAACAGAACTAGGTCGATCGTTGTGATCTTGCTCCATAAAATTGATGATTTAGTATATATATGACAAAATGGTAGCTTGGTGAAGAAAACCTATGATTGATCACTCCCTTTGTAAATACTGGAAAATGCTTTGTGCAGATAAAGTATCCCATATACTGTACTATACACACGACGGAAGAGAACTCAAAGCACGCAAGCACGTCTGGGATATTTTAAGTAGTGAGAAGTGTTCCAAGTTACAAGCTTACTTTAAGACGGAATCATCTTCACATAAGCTATAACATATACTAAAAAAATATCAGAAAAACATGCAAAGTCCTTGTGATGGTTAAATATAAAAAAAACAAATGACAAGAGTTGCTTAGTACCTCCCTAGCGCTTTGACCTCTTTAGAGGTTCATCAGGGGAACCTGAATATTTATACATAATCAAAGCGATGAATCCTTGTTTACATAAATATACAAGTTTGTTTTCCGATATCGGAATTACAACATGAAATGATGATGTGTTGTTAATGCACCTTCGAAGGAAGACTTAAGGTATTTGATACGGCGAGAAAAAGAGAAAAGAGAAATGTTCTTTTTTTCAAAAAAAATCAAAAAAAGAAAAAAATACGTTAAAATGCAAATCATTATCGAGTCTTCACTCTAAGCAAAAGCAGATTGAAACCATGAACAACCTTGGCGTGAGAGCCTAAAATTTTGGCAAGGCGTGTTGGGCAGCCTTCGCCCCAAACTTGGTCCTGATATTGGCTCAGGGGTAGGGGTGGACCAGAACACCCAGCGAAACAAGACTTTGCACATTGAGACATATTTTAGGATGTAACGGAATCACTCGTATCTTAAACGATTCTCTATGATAGAGTAAATGGAGTCGTTCGATTTCGGGTTTGATGCAAAATAACCAACTACATGATGTTTTCAAAAGAATTCATTGCACATTTTCTAATGTCAATGCGGTAGGTGGCAATCCTATAGTACAATCTTTTCTAATTATACAGCAAACAGCAATTCAGGACGTCTTTGTTTTCTGTTTTCACATAATCTGTTAGATGTGCTCTGTACATGTAGTCATTTATGTTATCATCAGACGCATAGCCACGTGCTTTCTACAGATGGACTTTGTTATCTGTGACTGGTATATCATCTACAAACGAGGTATATAATGTCCCCAGTACATCAGACACGACATCCTGTCTTTGGATATTACATGTGAGCTGGTCAGCAGAGGGATATGTGCTCTTTGTGACAAGGCGGTCAAGTTCTGTTGTCAAGAGGTCAATGTCGGGATAAAAAGTGCCCTCTTCCAATAATCGGATTTGTGTACTGCTGAAACATACAGTATGTGTCTTAGGACTGCCCCGACTCTCTGTAATCGTCTACAGACTAAAAGTTGTATTGCTGTAGAGAAGACTTCCCTCAACAAATTTAAATTAAATGTAACTGTACCTCTGTCTTCTCAATATGTTATACAACTGAAGATTTTGAGTTGCTTTTCATACGATTTATCTTATGAAACGATCCTGAGAGATCCCTTCGTTTGTAAATTCATTTTCATTTGTCAAAGATGTTCGGATTTTAGCCTACGTGTTCACTGTTGTAATATGCATCCATTTAAAACGAAGGCCGGATACGCTTTGAATTGTATGCTTATACAGCATTTGTATATCTTTGTCGTTTTAACGCTTTTGCTTATATGCATAATAAAAAAATCCAGACACACTTATCATCATGACATTTTCAGCCCAGCCCTTTTCTTTGCTGAAAAGTTGATACTGAAAATAAGTTTATTTATTCATAAAAACAAGGAACTCTTTCATTGATTTTACACTCTGTTTTGAAAACAAACGTTAGTTTTTATGAAAAAAGAACCTTGTGTAAATCATACCTGCAGCTGAGAACCCCTCCTGCGACTCAGAACAGTACAGATGCGTAAATAAAATTTGGATTCATCATTTAATTTTACGTTACATGGGGTACAAGTACGTATTTTACCTGCTGGTTTAATAAATTAAGTTAATTAATACAACAGATATAAAGTACTCATCCAAATGGTTGATACTCCACTTTCGGATAGAATTTCAGCATTATAAGTGATGATTATAACGCAATACGATGTTGAAAGACTTTGTCGTATTTCTTAGAGGAGTTTGATTAGATGTACATGAATTCCTTATAGATACTGTTTCATGCAACAGCGGATCAGTATAGATCACATGAATGATATTGGTATTTGTACATTTGTTGTACGATTCATGACGTTCTGAAATAACAGCAGATGATGATGCGATCTGAAATTGATTTATTCATCATGTAAACTTAACTAACTTGGCATCTGTTTCAATTGCCATTTGCATGTGCTTTTCACTTTAGAAATCAGTGCGAAAAGATGGCACATATATAGGAGACATATACTCAGGTTTTTAAGTAATTTTAAATTGATCAACACAATGTGCGCGTTTACACGTGAAAATATTATGAGGAAAGTCCGCTTTTTCTGCTCGAGTTAATTGCGTTTCCAACACTTTCGAACCAACAGTTATATATTTCATCACAATACATGAGCATATGCTGATAATATCAACGTTTTACAGTGGAATATAAAACGAGAGTGTAAAAATGTTGGAAAAACATGAAGGTTGCTTCTGCCTGAGGTATTTATTTTTCCAAAATTTTCGAATCAAGGTTCCATCATAATATACAAGTTTATGCTGATTACATATATTCTACCACGTGAAATTGTAAATAAATGTACGTTCGAGTGCACTTTAGTGCCTATTAGAAAAAGAAGAGAGTTGCACGTGCATGGTTAATTAGAATAATGTATAAACGCGCTTGTCTTATTTTTATATAATATATGGTTATTATATTAGAGTTGTTGCATCGCCGGCGTGGTAGAATTGGATGCTACCGATATTGTTTTGTTTGAATAATACTTCTACAGACATATTTATCAACAATTCATACTTAAGTCCCACAAAGTACCTCGTGGTTGCGAATGAATATAAAACAAACCAGTGGTCATTTTAGCACATGGTAACCCAGATGGTTAAAACTTGTGTGCCCTCACTCGACGAAGCTACGTCATAAACCATCTCCGGGTTAGTCTTTGTTCATTTGCCTACACATTATACTGTTACTTGTTTCTGTTATATATCGTATTTGGATTTTTGTCGTTTGAATCGTTGTCAATTAGATATCTTTTAATATACAATGTTTAAGAAAGTTACTGTTTTACTCCGTTTCTTAACCGTCTTATTATTATTATTTTTCCGGTTTTTTTGTCTGACCGTTTTCAAATCTTTCGATTCAAATAAACTTGACATTTGATTGGCATGCCTCGATGTGAGTTCGACTTTCCGCTTGGATAGCAAACATGACCGCTGCGGCACGTGGTTAATGTGATATTAGGTATTGTTTGATTGCTAATTAGATGGTTGTTTTTTAATTGATATTGAATAGTTGTTATTTAGATCATTGTTATTGTTGTTATTGTTGTTATGTACAGCTATAAATAGTCTGTATAAAAACAACTAGTATAGGCAGCAACAAAGCAGGCCGCGGAAATCTTTGTGTTCATTGTTTTTTGATAAAGATTAATTGATTTAATGGGAAATTTACTTTCCACTTTTCTTGTTTCATTATACGACCGATTTACTGCGGGGTAGAGACATGACCTGGTTTCTGACAATGATGTATTACCACCAAAGAGACCGGACGGTAAATTGAGTAATTATT
Organism: Chlamys rubida; assembly: GCA_032359455.1. Lineage (NCBI taxonomy): Eukaryota > Metazoa > Mollusca > Bivalvia > Pectinida > Pectinidae > Chlamys > Chlamys rubida. The sequence continues at coordinate 35,704 of JAUMHH010062214.1, forward strand.
TCCAAATATTTAAAAAAAATATTATAGTCATTAATTCACAGATTTTTTACCTCCAGCAGTGTGATTGACGAAAGCAGTAATTAATTTATGATACAGTGAATTTCCAAATACACGTATATCACGTGTTGTGTATTAAGATTTAAGGTGCAGTGCGTGGTGTGTGTATATTTGTTACAGTTGTACCAGTGATTAATGGGACACATTGCAGATAAGGAGTATGATGTAGTATTTTATGTTAAGATATAATTTTGACATTCATTCAAAAATCCATATCACCGTCATTGTGGCGGCTCACGCAGCCTTTGTTTATTTTTTACGTTTTACCTTTCAAAGGAGAGGCCGACGGCTACGTGGACATCCGCATGTTCAACTTTATAATGATAATAGCCTCCAACGGAAAATATTATTTTGAAAATTGAGCTAGCCGTTTTTTTAATACATTTGAAAAAAAAGTATTTCAAACTCAAAATCGTTAAAACTAGGGCAAATTATGAGAATGCTTTATATAAATACGATTGGAATGTACAAAGAGAATAAGACAATGCGCCGTATTCATGAAACCGTTCTCATGCTCAAACTTAACTTATGTGCTCAAGCCCAATTTCATTTTTTAGTATTTGATGAATAAAAGGTCACATTTTGACCATGATTTGGAAATATTAACCCTTATATCAAAAACAAGGAAAAATCATTTCCCCAATAGGATCATGATGACAACCATAAAACGTGCCCACAGTCATCCTCAACCTGCTTCACTCGAAACCCTGTGTTGTCTATTACGGAAATCACAATATCCAGAACAAGTTTCTAAATACCGATTAAACAGCAACATGTAGTCTAGAGAGGAAGGGATATTACTTTTAAGAAGGAGAATGTTCACGATAAGAACTCGAAGTCGTAACTAGAAGACTTGGCAAGGGTTTTGTTACCAGTTAGTCATGAAAAGCTCTTCAATTAATTCAGTTTTATATGTTAAAAAACATGTCGGCAGGAAGAAGGTACCGTTTGTTTCAAGAGGCTGCTGGAAAATCTAGTCATCGAACTCAAAAAAGATATTGTCAACCTGGAACCCACTACTACTCAGCATTCCATCCTCATTATAGTTTTCATGTATGCGTTTGTCTGATCTTACACAATTTATAGTCCTAAATAACTTACAAAAATATAATTGTATCGCCTTTCGCATTGTTTGGAAGAAACAACTCTCGCATGAAGAGATTGAAGATTTCTCAGTTTGGTAGGATATGGCAGTATAAAGGTGGAAAAACCAAATGCTCTAATAGAAGAAATATGTTTGAGGAGGGGTGGATCAGTACTCACCCAATCCTTGATTACACAGTGGTTCAATGCGACTTAACTCTTATTCAATGGTGCTAAACAGGGCAGTATGAAGTTTGGATAATCCGGGATAAAACTTTCGGATTACAAATGAGACAGGCCCATATCATTATCAATAATCATTGAAATTTAGAAGCGTGATTGCCTAATATTTCGTCTTTCGAAAATCGGAAACTGTATAGGTAGCATTTTTTCAGTTATCAAGCAAAAATAGACATATACAATTATTAGCAGGTAATGATCAAATGATGTTTTGACTGCTGACACAACTAAACTTAAAACGGACCGTAGGATCGATGTTGTTCAGACATCGGGGTCAAGAAATACAGAGCTGTGTTTTGCTTTCATTTTGGGTTTCAAAGTGCTAATTCTTTTTTGGAAAAACGGCTGTGGTAGATTTGACCCACTCTGGAAGTGAATCCTATTCAGAATGCTCTTGTTTTGATAATTGTCTGGCGCAGTCCTCTACATAATCCATAAAAATGTTAAAATTTATATTCCATTTGATAGTAGGATTCTCTCAATACATTGGACCCGTTTACTCTCGTAGCTATGCATAGTTGATAACATTTAGATACGCAGTTAGCCGTGTCCGGTTGGACCGTTGCTGTATTAGGGTATATAACAAGAACATGATAAAAGATGAGTTATTCTAATGTCACCGAAACTCAGCCGCCCGGCGCTCGCTTGCATTTGAAAAAACAGAAAGTAATGGTTCCAGAACAACATGGAACCGATAGGGGTACCATTGTATCTGAAGTGCGAGGGTATGTAAGCTGTGATGGACGTTCGGTGCAGGAAACCACCGATATCAACGACATCTTACCCCTCCCCTCCCCTTTCCTGGAAAACGACTAAACCAACCCTCATAACATTCCTCGCTATCCAAAAGTAGTGGCTATCCGCACGAACAGACCTAAACCGCTGAATATTGAATTGGCTTAAAAGTATCCATAACTTAAGAAATCTCGAAGCAAATTTTCGAATGTCCCCAGGAACAGTGTGGCTCCATAAGGGCTTCAAACGTCACATTGTATATAGGAAAACCGGCGGTGCTGATGTCATGGCGCCGTTTATATTCCATCACACGGACGTAAACTGTCCGACTCCCTTGTTTACGATACAGGCCTATCCCCAGCTCCAGACACATGCTACCTATCACGACCCCTGTTCAGATTTTTAACATCTCGTGCTTAATAATTTATTGTAATCCATATTCTAGAGGTCAACGGTATACATACTTTAGATATAGAGACAATATATGTTTTCTAACAGTGACGTACCCAATCATTAACATATTCTCCGTTGCCAAAATATATGGCAGCTCTGAAAATGTAATTATCAAAAATCAGATCGTGTCTACAATGTCAAAATTCATCAACCACTGATTTAAAACGATTACAATTTGCAAGTAAAAACTTTCTTGCTGCATATTTTTCCAACCTGTGCATATGCAAGGTGCATGTTTAAGACAACCCACTGATATTTATTTTAGGTCATTTAATTATTCATAATATTCTGCTCCGTAACATCAAATTTATCAGCAATAAAACATACAACACACAGCATGTTTATATTTCATGTTAAATATAACCACATTTTACCTTGAAATAAAATTCAATGAACAACGTAACAACTATTACGTTTGTTTCACTCTCTGTCCGATGGTTAAGGCGTTTTATTTTTCGGAAAAGGTGTTGAACCGGAAGTTAAGCAGATATGGCGCCCCGAGAAAATATGGGTTGGTCCGGGATCATACAAGTACATGATAATAAAAACTATCACTCCGGTCTGATCCCGTGTCTTAAGTAGTGAACACGCCATTTTTTAAAATGTATTGTGTATTGTTGAGTTATGTTACTGGGAGGGTTATGATCAATTATGTACTCGTATTACCCTTAGAGGACATCGCTATACCTAACCATAGTGATGACCGATATATACTCTATTAAAGCTTTCAGACGAGGGCAACACATTACATATAAGCTTTAAAAGCAGTCATAACACCTAACTTCCGTATATTATATAATTGTCTGTCTAGACATCAGATACACAGCCTGTGGAAGTTTGTAATATGGCCTTGAGTGATAAGGTCAAGGTCTTGGTAAATATCTAATATGCTCTGTGTAATAATGTTGACTATGTGTATCATGGTCACTTTTCATGTATGTACATTTATATGATGCTATTGATTGTGTAGGTCAAGTTCACATTTTACATCTGTAGGATGACCTTGGCCAAGGTTGTGTTGTAACACATTCATTATGACCTTTCTGTTGTAGGTCAGGGTTACATCTGTAGGATGACCTTGGCCAAGGTTGTGCTGTAACACATTCATTATGACCTTTCTGTTGTAAGTCAGGGTTACATCTGCATGATTACGGATAAACAACAGATTTGACATACTATTGCTAATGCTGACATTACATTTGTAGATGAAGCTTCGTTGTTATACTGAACCAGAATATTCTCTCTGTCTCTGCAAGGGTGATATTTACCTAAATACGACTACATTATAATCTCCGCAGGGACTTTTACTTCACAAGTACAAGTACTGTAGTCGCTACAGACGATACAAACTTCTCATGTACGAGTACACTACAGTCGCTACAGAGAGTGCTTACTTCATAAATATGTAAGTATGAGAGCACTGCAGTCGCCACAGAGGACGCTTGTATCAGAAGTACGATTAAAGTACAGTCGTCACAGAGGGAGCTTGTATCAGAAGTACGATTAAAGTAGTACAGTCTATACAGAGACAGCTTGTATCAGAAGTACGATTATAGAACAGTCGCCACAGAGGGAGCTTGTATCAGAAGTACGATTAAAGTACAGTCGCCACAGAGGGAGCTTGTATCAGAAGTACGATTAAAGTACAGTCGCTACAGAGACAGCTTGTATCAGAAGTACGATTAAAGTACAGTCGCTACAGAGGGAGCTGGCATCAGAAGTACGATTAAAGTACAGTCTATACAGAGACAGCTTGCATCAGAAGTACGATTAAAGTACAGTCGCTACAGAGGGAGCTGGCATCAGAAGTACGATTAAAGTACAGTCGCTACAGAGACAGCTTGCATCAGAAGTACGATTAAAGTACAGTCGCTACAGAGACAGCTTGTATCAGAAGTACGATTATAGTACAGTCTATACAGAGACAGCTTGTATCAGAAGTACGATTAAAGTACAGTCGCTACAGAGGAAGCTGGCATCAGAAGTACGATTAAACCACAGTCGCTACAGAGGAAGCTTGCATCAGACCTGTAAGGGAATGCATACTGATTCAAAAGTACAATTTCCACTTACTATCGTTCAAAGACTGCTTTGTAATGTTTTCCGACTAAATCCAATAATAGACATGGTAATTATATTTTCCATTATATGAAAGAATTGCAACAACTTCAGGAGCCTAACCATTGATTTCTGTTTTTTAAATGTTAAGTATGAAATCATTCAGATTCAAAGCAATATTTAAATTCAATTTACTCGTTAATTACAATCTGCACAGTCGTTTAACCGATGTATACAACTCTCAACAAGATTATAAATAAAAAAAAAACAAAAAAAAAAACCCCATGATTGTTCATTTTGTGGGTGTGCAGCGTTATTGGCGAAGCCGTTATGCTTGTACTTCTGTATAATAAAAAGGTTATTTCACACTCATAAAACAGACATTAAGGTGCACTCTTTAGCTATTCAACTTTTTAATTAGCCAATGCGATAAACAGTGATGCCCGATGGTGACGTTGCGTTGGTAAAATATTAAAAACAGAGCCTTCAATTAAAACAGGCCATCCATTTATCAATCATATGAAATATCATTTTATTATACGTTTTGTAAGTTTAATGGGAGTAGTTTGACGAGCTCATCATTCTCACGTTTAACACTTTCAAAATTAATAGTATTTTAATGGAGGAGTTTGACGTGCTTATTATCATCATGATGTATCAGTCCAACACGTTTTGTGGAACTGGGCAGGTTCTGTCAGGGGGACATCACTAACTCGTGCTTCATACCCATAAAAGAATTATGCGGAGTAAAAAGTATCCGGTTGCTAGAGTTTAGAATTAACAAGTTAAGTATTCAAGACATGTGTTGCAATCAGTATCTTGTCGGAGAACTTATAATTCACCAGGACCAAGCCTGCGGCGCAATAATAACCGATATAAGTTAAGGTAAATTGTACCATTGCATCAGTTATGATTTCAAAGAAGAGTTCTGTCTACAGCTGTGTTTTTTCCGAGTTTGAGTATTCTCCCTTTTACTCAGACGATGGAGAAACAAACAACAAATTCTGGCTAGGAGTTACTTCCCTTTTCAAGGTGTTCATCTATCATTTTCATCTTTCGTATATGTAACATACATCGTTAAGAGAAGTAACACTATGCCAGAAAAACCCCTCTTATTTTCTTTTTTTTTATTAGACAGCTTCCATTTGGAAATCTTCTACACAATCATAACTAGTGACGGGACAACCCTTAACCTAAAAGCGTTTATTCACATATACAGATGTATTTCTGAGCTCAAACTCGAAAGTAAATACAGATACCCAGTAATAACCACTGATACGTGTTATCGTGGAAAAAAGATGTTCCTCAGAACAATCGGTAGAGATATTGTGAAGAGAAGAGGCTTTGTAGAGTACACTTTTGTTACAACATGTCCGAACTTCTACTGAGCCAGAGGCTCCGTGTCTGATAGAATGATGTATCATTAGTGACCAGCACCTCTCGCGAGATCTCAGGGGTATTTAGCTATAACAGATTACGTACTGGGCGTTCATGTTCTCCATTATTACTTGTTACGAGTGTCTGGCCTTAACCAATACGAGCATCTACACAGTTAAGCAGTCCATGCGCTCTATCAAATTGTGGTGTCCATTTGTTTGCCGATGATACCCTCTAATTGTGTACACAGACGTAACATAAACACAAGCTTTACCAATATAAGCCACAAAATCACCAAAACGATAGGAATAGCTGACAGCCCTCCGAGCGCTGATGGATTGATAACACTATAGATTACTTGTATATCCCAATAATATCACATATTCTCACCGGAATTACTTCCCCAATTTGTTTACAATCAAGTCGTGTTTGTCAATTTTGATTCTAAGAAAGCCAATTGGTTGGCCGGGTTCGGCAGTTTACCGACATCATTAAACTGACCACACCTCGGACTATAGGAGGGCTGACGACAATACCCTTTTAGGAAGTGCGAAACTCGACAGCGGAGAACCAACACTCCACGTACCAGTTGCCTACTCAATGGTTCGGCCCTGTAGTTGACGTCGATGATGATTTAATAAAAGTTGATGCCGAGTGTTGCCTATCAGAGTTACATGCTGGAGCCAACTGTAATGAGATGTAGGACTTCCTGTTAGCATCGGCCATTTTCTCCGGCACGAGACAAGTAAATCACGCGCTGATAGGCAGTGATAATGAGTTTAGATGGACCTCTCATCAGCCACATTTGTAACCGGAACCAACAACAAAATACCCGTCACGTGTTTCCTCCGTGTGTTAGCGTCTAAGGTTGATGGTGCCTCCATACAATACCGTTTGATCACTGACGTGTCTCTCAAATAAATTCTGACAATCCCCTTGACGATAAGGATTTTGTACTCAAACTTTATTTCCGTCCTCCCATTAGAGTCTTATTGCAGTGTGATAGAGCATAAAATGTAAAAAATAAAACAAAAAAGTGATGCTTTATTTGGTGGTGATGTCCAGACATTTGGCTGTCAGGATTTCCTCGTCAGCGATAACATGGTACGTTTTCCGACGCTGTTCGTCAGCCACAACTGTAGGCGTACGCGTCACAATGAACTTTTAATGGACTGTCCCATTACACAAATAAAATGTTTTTTGCAGAAATAAATGCAATAAGTTATTTTACAATAAACACGAAGAAGTAGTTAAAACTAGTAGTTTAGTTCTCTATTCCGTATAAAAGTACGTCTTACAGAGCAAGCAATCAGACTGTAGTTGTCATCGTTACCGGTCAAACCTGGCATTATAGACAGTGTGCAGTCGTTACCGTCACTGAGCTGGTATTTAAACGGTTCCCGACACAATCAGACAACTTGTAAGGGCGGCTGTACCGATACATATAACGAGGTAATTACAACCTGTATGCTGTAATTTGTCTTAAACAAATCTATACGATTCACTCTCTATGACACGGTAGTCTAGTGGTAGGGCGCCGGGCTCGTGACCGAAGGGTTGCGGGTTCGAGTCACGTCACGGCCTGGTGTTGTATCCTTGAGCAAGATACTTTACTCTGCTTGTTCTACTCTACTCAGCTGTAAATGAGTACGTGGTTGGGCAGTCCTAGAATTGTTTAATGGAATGCTAGCTGTGAGCGCCGAAATGGCAGCACTGGCTGTATGCTCCCCAGGGAGTTGAGAAAGATATTGGCTGGTT
>JAUMHH010062215.1:0-23099 GCA_032359455.1 Chlamys rubida
CTTCCAGTGGAGTTCTTCACGCTTAAATGACCATAGCTGTTGATAGGACGTTAAACAATACTAAAACAAACCAAACCAACTCCTTTTTAAACCATTTCTAGAGGACAACTATACAAATGTGTTTCCAATTTTTAAACAAACTTGCTGTCAAGCTTTTTCAAGTAACTTTTAATACACATATACCTCCAGTACACTATATTATTATATTTTCCTGCTCCTTCATAAGCATTTTTTGGTAAGTTATACAGACATTACCTTTAGTATTCGCAATGCTACTGTCGATTTCTACTGGCATCTCTGAAACGTTTTTGAAGGAAGGTATCGAGTTAAAATTTGTGCGCAGAACATCTTGAAAGCCTCAGTTCTCATTTAATTACTACAAGCACTGGTAGAGTCTCCCTTTGCTCCCATTCTTTCATATAGCACACTTTATTAATATTTTCCCTTGCAATATCGGAAGTTCACCTTTCAGGCGTGAGAGACAAGCCCAAATCAATTTATACCTTGATGATTTATTACTGCGTGTTATCGAGATTAACACTTCACCCACCTTCTGTTTCCGTTCAGACAATCAAGAGTAGTGCAATCTATTCGATTTTTTATGTGAACAACAATTTATCGCAGTTTCGAAAATGTGAACACAGTCAGGTTAATATATATACTCTCTGTTTTCGAAGCAACAGACTACTTTCAAGCAAACACTGAGATCATGATAGTTCCATGAAATAGATTTACTTTAATAATTTGAGGTAACATTTCTTTCTTTCCGATTTCAACACAATTCAAAAGAAAACCCTTTCCCCCTTTCTGACACCCAAAAAAACACCAACACATTAGTAGTATTCGTTGATGTTATTTTTTCTTTCCAAATTTGCATTTATCTTTTCATTTCCTGCTATCCTTGCACTGTCTGTTTTCCGAAATTATGCAACACACTTCTCTGATGAAATTAAAATTGTAAACGATGATCTAATTGGCAAAACCAAATTATTTTTAACAAAGTTTTCACTGACTTTGTTCATCCAAAATATAAAGTAAAAATAATGTTTCATAAATAAGTGTCAATTTGAAAACCAACCTCTTTGTAGGGGCCACGCATCGGAAATACATCTCTCTTGTCTGTCCACACTTTCGTTTGCGGAGATTATTGCGGAGTTAAAAGACGGATCTTTTGAATTTTTCCTTTGTGAGACAATGTGATATAAAGATGCTAAATAGGGGTTTAACAAGTTTTTAAGACCAAGGTTAAGGTCACTGTTACCTAAAAAGTAGACCATGGCGGAGCCCTTTCTGACTAGTCGTTGTTCTAGTTTTCGACTTATTTTCATGCTGCACCACAATCTAAATCCATTATTAGCAAATTACTTTATTCTGCGGCCAAAGTGTCTCTTTTTATAAAAAAAAATCAAGTATATTCAAACAGCTCAATCTTTTATAAAGTGAAATTCTATTGGCCATTCACTGTAATAGCATAGACAAAAGCATCTCCTAGTCGTAAAGGGTTCGTCCTAGATCAGTTGAATAGTTCGTTGTTTTCTGTCAAATGCCGGTTACTGTATTTACCTTCAAAATTGCTAGTGTGCATGCGCTCTGTATTAAGCAGCGCTCGTCCTTGTCAATAACTAAGAAATCAACAGGACTGATGCTGTAAGAGTATTCTGCTTAGCGACTGGTTTTAATTCGACGAAAAACGTAGTTTTTCATCCAAAATTGCACCAGAAGTTCGAATTAAGTATGTTTTGAATCGCTAAACTGCCTGTATTTAATTTAAGGGGTGTTTTTATCTCTTTTAGAATCCCGTCTAGTGGCCCTGTGGTTTAAAATAATTATCGCTTATACGGTGTATATTTATGCCATTTCTAGAGGACCGATGCACTAGATGTGTTCTCAATTAAAAAAATAAATTGTTGTGAAACCTTTGGAAATACCAAACGTGTTCCTGCTCTTTCCAACTACGTTTTGGGGTACTTTATCTTGACAAGTTGCTGCGGGAGTTGCCCTGTGAAGGGTGGGAGAAGAGCAGATCTTACAATAAATCTGTTTCCACACTGTTTATCACTTAATAATGAGTATTATGTCATTTTGTGGAAGGTAGTTATCGTCGTAAATTGCTCTATAGTCAGGTCTGCCAAGAATGCATATTGTATTCCTGCCCGGCACTGGAACTATTCATAGATGTCAATCAGAAAGTCTCTGAACACAACGCCAAAACCATTATTCAACGCGACAATCTTGCAAAGGGAGGAGGCGAAAGGCACTGCAGTCCCTCAAGCAAAACACAAATATTGTTATTAAAAAACAGGTGGACCTAGACTCAGGATCGCAATTTATCAAATGAGGCTTTCTTTCGTTAAGTTGACAACGATTTGACAATAGGACAAGACTAGCAAGTCTATGCAGCTATTACCAGGATACACGCAAGAGGAGATATCGATCACGACGCAGCTGGCCTTTTTAACTGTGACTCCCTGCAAGCAGAGCAGGTGTAGCTCTTTCTTAAAACCCACAACTCTTGTAGGCGTTCCACCAACTTTGACGACAACCCTACAGAAACATGTTGCAGTTCACTGACTTTCTCTGTAGGCCTCGTGCTAAAAACTTACCATCCTATATTTGAAAGTAACCACAAACTATTGACCAAAATACCATGTGAAATTGGTATCTATATACATACATGTATATAACCTTACTATAGGGAAACAAAATCTTTGTTTCTCCGAGGTTAATGATGTATCACGATTTCGAAACTTTCCGATTTTTCTAGAGAGGCTCCAAAAGGGAAGTACTATTTCAGTTTATGCAACAAACAACAAACAATGTGTGATCATAATGAGATGAAGGCAGATGAAAGGCAGACCCTTCTTTGCTTTGCAAACCAGCCTAATATTTCATACTCGACTTTAATAAATAAAACGGCACTTTTTCACTTCGTCGTGGCGACCAAGTGCTGTTAAAAGATTTAAATTGCACGTTTTTGCTTCGTCCCAGTCATTAGATCGGATTGTAGCGAACAAGTTAGTCAGATTGTAATGCACTTTAGAAAAAAGGTAAGTTATTTGTCTTAGTTAGGCTCTTTCAGGAAATAAAATGATGATAAAATTCAACTTCCAAAATTGTTTAAATGATCATTATGAATCTTATTCGCTTTTATCTTGCAAAAATATCTGTAAAAGTGAAGGTTGGCGATTATTTTATTTTTTGTACTGAACAATGTTTTCGTTTCCCATATGCCTTAAATGTTAGGCCAATATAGTTAATTAAAAATTAAAAATACGAAAGAGTTATTTAAAAATGATATAATGAAAGCGTTTTATGTTATTTACTTTCTAGGGATTTTAATCAAGCCTTTTCATTTAGGACACAAAACAGAAAAGGGGGAATGAATGTGCACTTTTTATTTTAAGGGTAAAAGGTCACATCCGTAACATAATCAAAAATTCAATTTCTGATTTGTTTTTTTAAAAGAATTCATTTTTGAGACAATACGGGACATCAGTGTAAACAAAAGCCGACAACAGTAATAAAAAAACAAAGAAATAGATTTGAAAGTGATTTGTAATTTGAAAGTGATAAATAAAACATTCCGTTTCCGACTCCCAAATTTTCAGTTTTACGTAAAGTAATGAATTGCATTACTTGATGCATAAAGGTGCAATCACGCCTGTGTCGTTCAAGATACAGATTGGTAGGCTCTTCTTGTGGATTTCCTAGACCCGGAGGTTTGCCATAACTTTGACAGCTATAGTGATCTCATCCGACTTGTGGAACGGTTGTATAATACACACATTTTACTCTTTATTTCTTTGAATTAAACAAGCGACACCGGTAAGTGCCACGATGACGAAAGAGCTGTATTATAGTGGATTTTTATATTATTGAAAGGCTACAATCTCTATTGTCGTTGTGTATTTTAGATGTCGATAAAGTGAGTCTTACTAATCGGAATATTATAAATGGAATCAAATGTATCCGGTAAAATCATATATGAATTCCAGACGACTGCCTCTTCAATCTCCTTAAGTATAGCTCTGTGATAAATCTATATGTCGATGATTTCCCTTTCACAACGCCGAATATAATGTTTTACTCGATTTTCCGTGACATGTTCCAGCGTCCAGAGGGATCAAGTGAGCACAACTCGTGGAATTTCGAGGATGGTATATAACAACACCTACATAATATCACCATAACACCTGAACTATATACATTACTATAACACATAACGTACATTACCTGAATTACATCAGCAGCAGATATGCATGTATGAGAAATGTATTAATAATAAACAAAATTGCAAGATGAACATGTTTTATTTTAACAAACAATCAATGTAATACATAATGATGAATAATACACACATTAACACAAAAAGGTACAAAGTTGAAGACATTTTCAGAAATAATTTAACACCATAATGATTACGCATGACTTTTTAACATACAAGAAACATCGTTGTCCCTTTTGTTGAATTTCTACATGTTTTGGAGCTCTTTAGACATTGATTTCCTTTCCTTTAGTCTACTCGCTACTGACTTGTCCTAGAAAATGTTTCACATAGCAATAAATAGTTTCGCTTTCCATACCCCACTGCATGATCTCAAGATGCGACTAATGTGTCTTTTTCTTCAGAATCAGGAATTTCTTATGCCTTCTGCATAAATGATATTGAAGCAACAAAAAGTGTTCATCCTATATCATGACGTCAGAGTCCATGACGACTGTTACCCAGATCGGAAACATGCATAATATATTCCGACGAGACACTTATGGTTTTCTAGATGCAACGTCTGAACTTTGTGGCAGAAAAAGGGTCCCCAAACTCGTGATGTTCGGTTATCATATTTATATCACTCTCGTTAGAAAGATAAATATGAGAACCAACCATCACTCGTTGGGGCACCTCTATATGTAAATTTATATTGGTCCTATCATTATTAACGACATGGAATAACCTTCATTTTAAAAGGTTTAACTCAAAATATATCGCAGACAACCTTTGACTTACAAAGGTAAAAACCCCAGACCCCACTGTAATAATTAGTGTCAGGTTTTCTCGTTAAATAATGTCGTAAGTTCTGCCACTTAAAATAAAAGATATAACATTGCAAACATCATATATTTTAATTATAAATAAGATAAAAATTAAAAACAAAATATTACAATTATTAGTAAGGGCTAAACATTTAATTATAATGTCGACAAAAATATACAGGGGAAACACTAAATTATCCAATAATATCAAATGAAAAAAAACCAGAATGATAAAGACGTTCTCCTGAACACTTAATAAACAGAATTGATTTTAAAAAATATATGTACATTTAAAATTTTTAACTAGAAAAAATATATGAAAAATACATAAAATATTCAAAAATAGTTATTTATAAACGTTGTGTAACTCTATCTTGGAACCAGCCGAGATAATAAGATAAATATTGCAATGTGAAAAATCAGAATCTATTTACAAAGCGATGCCGTGTATATTATTTTATTCAATCATTGCAGGATAACGGTTGATACCGGGTATATAAACACATCTAGAGATTCATCAGAGCACATGATACAATTGTGTGTACAATATCAAAACCATTAAACATATACGAGACAATATCTGAACAAACACTAGTTCAATCCCACATGTAAGGATTGGTATAACTAGAATAAATATTATAATCCAATTTGAAACAAATATGGACGGAACACGTCATTAGATTTAAATTTATCTAATATGTAAACAATCTGGACGGAAACTGACATTGAAAATGGAAGATAAAACTATAGAATTACCTATATCACAGAGGTTATTAATATATTAAAATCAAAATATCACAATCACATGTACTTTATTATTATTATCACATTGTCTCTGTAGACACTTAAGAATATTCTGTCAAATATTGGGATGGATTTTAAGTATGTTGTTCATGTATTACATGTTCACACTGAGCATCAAGTCACATTTGGATGCCATCACTGAGTACAGTAAGAGGAGCTGTGAAACATACATGTCATTCTGAAATTGGTCACAGACCACATTTCTGCATCAATATATAATAAATGTCAAGCATTTCAACAAGGATTACAGCTAAATTTAAACTGTACGAACATACACCAACACGTCCTATGGGACATGAACAAAAGTCTTTCCATCATATGCTCAATTTGTGACCAATTACACATTTTCTGAATATAAAGACGGGATAAGCAAAGAAAAATACAAATAGTTTTGTTTTTGCTGCGAAATCTTTAAAGTGTAACATTTTTCTTTGTTTCCAAAATGGTTCGTATAGCATGTTATTTATTGAAAGTTTATTGGATAGTATGATAACCAATGTAGGTAGATAATGTAATAAACTGATTTACATACATATCACATCACAGGTACTTTTTTCTACAAAAAGTATTTTAAACTGACTATCAAATACAGCATGTCGAACGTTTGAAACAAAATTATGATTACATTACATCTGTTAACACATTATCTCCCTTGATATTGACATGACGATACCTCTGTTTGAAGATTATTGACAATGACGATATCTCTGTTTTGAGAGAACTGTCCCGAGGGTATATCTATTTCGAGAGTACTGACATGATGATAAATATGTTTAAAGAGTATTGACATAACAATATCTCTGTTTCGAGAGAACTGCCATGACAATATCTCGTATTCGAGAGTAATGGCATGACAATAACTCTGCTTCGAGAGTATTGACACGGCCATATCTCTGTTTCGAGAGTACTGAAATGACCATATCTCCGTTTTAAGACTACTGACATGACGATACGATGTATATTTGTTTCGAGAGTAATGACATTGCAATATCTCTGTTTTAAGGATATTGACAAGAAAGTATCTCTGCTTTAAAAGTATTGACATGATAATATATCTATTTAAAGGGTATAGACATGACGATATCTCTGTTTTGAGAGAAGTGATATGACAATATATCTGGTTTCAAGTAAGAGGTTGAAGTCTTCACTCGTCACACAAATATTCCTTCACTTGAAACTATCCCAACATTACAATTCATAAAAGAAATAACATAACAAACATATTACCCATATAAAACTCTGAATTATCTAGAGGTAAACAAATTATCACTTGTTTTTTTCAACTTCAAAATACTTTAAAGCTATCATGGTAGATAGAGTTGATCTTACAATCTAAATAAGATTTCTCTTAGCTTTTCCTGCGATCACAAAGCTGTTTTGCCATTACGTGATATATGGTTAGTTTTTATTTACAAAATCATACTTTCGGTTTTATTGGTGGAAGCAGCGATCATACTTAAAAGTATGAGAGCATTGTCAGATTATCTATATTTAAAAAAAATATTATTTAAAAAATAGTTTTTATTTTATTTTTCAAATGCGCAAGTTTAAAATTGAAATTAAAAGGCACTGAATAGAGACGTTGCATGTCAGATAAGCTAATGGGAGGTTTGGTTTAGTTTTCATAGTCTCAACAACACTTTACAATCTCACTATGCTGGTCAGGCGATTGTTTAATATATGCTATTACTGTGAACTCTGTTTTTTTCTGTTTTTGAATACCTGATCCTGTACATATCCATGTCATATATATATTCCAATATAAAATATATCACTAAGTTAAATAATTATTTGGGAACTTGAAAAACTAGAAATCATCATTTTCATCATCTACTTTTCCTTTTTGCCCTTGGATTTTGTGTCTTTGCCGTCATCATCCGGGTCCTCAAACTTGTTCTTTTTGCCAATTATCTTCATCAGCCCTTTGCTCATAAAGTATGGTTTTTCTGCAGAGCCATCATGCATTTCTAGGTCTTCCACTACAATAACAAATGATATACTTAGTTTACATATTAAAAGATACACATGTGGAAAACTAGCGAAATGAGTCCGTTTATGCGCAAAATATAATTAAACTCTCATAAGTAGGTCATCTTGCCCATCAATAGCAATACAAAATTGTATACATTTGATAGGTACATCATATCATTGTGGAAATTTATACCAAATGCCAATGTAAAAGTTACCAAAGGTTACAGGTCAAATTATCAAATATATATATATCAATCAAAATTTAATGTTTCCTTTATATTGTAAATTTGCTAAAGTTATACCAGAAATATATGTATAGGTCATCAACGGTCACAGATTGGATTTTAATGAACACGTAGATATTAACCCAAATTTAAAATGTACTAATGAATTTAATGAAATTAAAAATATCAACACCATAACTACACAAAACCATCCTCATTTACGTCAAGTTATTATATCCCAGTAAGGTAACAGTTACATAAGGTTTTGTATTAAGTCAAATAACTAAAGTCTCGCAAGTCAAACCTTGATGATTAGCAAAGATTTTTATTACAAGACGCCTTTACCAAAATTGTTAAATAGACGTTCACGCATTACTGATATAGTCCATGTGATAACTGCATACGTTGAATCTTTTCCATTTACCAATATACTTCGACCACTTAACTCACACGATGTCAATTTTTGTGTCAACATGCGACAATTATAAGGCGAATCGTAAATTTTATTAAGCATCAATAACAAAGTTATTTGTAATTCTTTACTTACAAAAGCATAGAAATAACGTGTCAACTGCCATCGTGTAGACACTGAAGAACCCACACGTGATCAGGAACGTGCCAATGATCACAATCTGAAGAAGAGAAAACCGCAGTGTAATCAAACTAAAATTCGAATTCAAAACCGATACAAATATGGCAACACCATGAACAAAGGAAATATTTACTTAGAGAAACTTGAAAACAACATTTAAATCCAATGATTATATCAAAAAAGTTGTAATATGTTGATGTTAAGTTTATAAATGTGGGATTTAATTTATCATTTCCTTGCAACTACAATATAAAAACGTTCGCTGCTTGGTGATAACATCAGGGTTAAATATTTGCATTGGTGGTCCCATTCAGAGTCGGTATGTCTTAAATGAAGGGAGAAGCAAATTGCATGAAGTGAGATTCCGGCTGAGGTGGCAATGGAATGAACTCATTTAATTACACGAGTTTCCCTCTTAGAGAATGACAAGGGTTGTCATGAGCCATTAAATGAGTTAAACTTGCGTCATTCGAGGTGCTTAATTCTCATAATTTAACAAGTTAATATATATCTTCCAATCAAAACAGGTGTAACATATATATTATGTTTGAAACGTTGAAGTAAAGTCATTGCTATTATGTTTTCACATCCTAGACATAGATTCAATACATACTTCATTGTAAATCTAAAAGAGGGATTTATATATTCAAAGAAATGGCTTTGGGACCTGCAGGGTCAAACATAATATATATGTTACACCTGTTTTGATTGGAAGATATTAACTTGTTGAATTACGAGAATTAAGCACCTCGAATGACGCAAGTTAAAATCGATCGTGATTTAATCAATTTTTTTCAATTTTCCAACGTTTTATTAAACAAGCATCGACATAAATTGAAAATGTATATGGCAATTAACAGGTTGGTGGTTGTTACGAAATGGAACATAGTACATGTATCACAAAGTGTTATAAAGTAGGTTTTAATTACGTATCTGCATCAGCTAGGTTTACGACAGCTTATGTTATTACTTAGGTGTAATGGCAAAGTACATACCACAATTGGCGTGATGTAAAAGTTGAGCGTAGGCACATAATCGGAAAAGAAAGCAATCTTTCCTTGAAACCAAAAGTATGATCCAATCCCTGTAAAAAGAAAGAAATGTTAATTACATTAACTTTTCTAGTTAAATAAGTCAGATTGTCGGGCATGACAAAAGTGATATTTTTTTTATCACTGCATTGAAGATATACAAAAATGTCATATATTTACTAGTTATGACAGCAAAAGTTCATTATGTCCTTTTTATCCAATACATTCAATTTAAGTAGATATGGCGCATTTCTTTTTTTTACATTTTCGAGGCATTCACAAATCAATGAAATTGCAATCTTGACGTCTCATGATCATGGCATGAATGTTTCACTGATCAAAATCGACAACTCAGCTGACTCTATGACATCCAGGCTTATCAAGCTCAGTTGTATTGCAGTACTATACAAACTAATGACGGTAGTGCGCTAGGTGTATTACACTCGTTAACGAACAAACATCAAGACTGCTAGAAGTGTATTATACGTATTTACAAAATTTTACAATAGCATCAATTTCAATGCACTATGCACTACTGTACAAACAAATCACAACACTGCTAGGTTTTTATTACACTACGTTACAAACTAATCACAATAGCGATAGATTTTCATTATACTCGTGAACAAACAAATTGAAATAGCTCTACGTTGTATTATCCATCTGTACAAATTTACCACAATCCTACCGTACAAACTTATCAAGTTTTATCATATCCATGTACAAAGCAATCATAAAGAAAAGCACTAATTTGATATCACTCGTGTTGAAACTAAACTGAACAGTGCTATGTTTATTACACTAAGTTACAAACTAAACTTCGTATTGTCAATTTCAGTTTCATTCGTGTACAAGCTAATTACAATAGAGCCAGATTGTATTGTACTGTACACAAGAATCATTGATTATTTTTTTAACTACAGAACAAATGTGTAATAAAAAAATGCCTTGCATATATTGCTGTTCTATCCTGAGACAATATATTTCATTTGATACCTACCAACTGCTGCGGTTACAACTAGCTTGCTCAGGAACAGTACATAGTCGGTAAGCTTATCAAGCACAACGGCCCTAGGAGGAAAAAAACAGAAATTTGAGCATATAGGAAGTTAAACACTATGAGTAGATGCATTTTAAACAAAATGATTCTTAAATGACACATCAATAAACGTTATTGCATTTTGTGTTTCTTGAAATTATATAATTGTTAAAAGATGTGCTAAACTATACTTCTACTGTATACTGGGAACCTTTCTCGACAAATACCGAGTGAAACTGACTCAACTAAATAATTATTTAGCTCTTTGAATAGAAACACGCGCCAAGAAATACGTAAAACAAAATCTTAAAGCATTTTTGTTTCATTATTGTTTAAACATTGGTGTTCCAGAAACTAACTAGGAAATATTAATATGTTTCTTCAAAAAGTCTCCAATTATACAGCTGACTAGCTTTCTAGTTTTAAAATGTGTAATTATAAAGTTTCATGAAAGAAATCAGAATCAAAAGTTAGATGCAGTCTGGTAATTTTATTATTATCATTATTTTGACTCGAAACAACAGACATATTTTAATGATACCACTTTTTAAAACAAGTACAGAATCCCGACTCAAATTTAATTTTAAAAGATAAAAACAGCAATTGATAAGACACTTCAAAACCTGGAAGGACATGATGAATCTTCGATAAAGAGTCTGGAGAAATCAGATGCTGAAGCAGGATAGGTTTCATGGAAAAATTCAAAAAACATTGACAAGACACGAATTAGATTTCCAAATAAAGGTTTCAAATCGACATCCCCGAATCTCTTTCAGAGTTATAATAAAATCATCAACATAAAAGGTCTTGTCCGTACATGAATAACATTTTAATACAGTTGACCTTTGATTCTTCGCTTTGATGGTCTCCTAAGCCGTATTTACAGAAAAAACATCTGCACAAAACACACTGTCTGACGCAATGATATCTTAATATAAAAGAAGATATGGATCGCAAAAAGACCTCAAGCTGAGAAACCAATAGATAAGTGTGATAAGCTGAAGTGATGGTAATGGAAGCCACGTGTACTGTTAGTAACTGCGTAATATAACTACACACCAAATTGGATCGAAACTGGTCAATATCTAAACATTGACTAATCAGATGTCACAGCGGCCATCTTGAATGCGCAGCTTCATTAAAAAGTTTCTTGCACATCCAGGTACGCTCACCAATACTTATGCAAAACTTCATTGGAATCCCACTTTTCTTGACTATGATTTTTAGAATACAGCGATTACAATCTATCAGCGATTGTTGTCATCAAAACATGTGAAGCAACTCGGAAGCTAACGTCCTGTTACTTATAAGATTGTCATTTCTTTAACTAACGATCCCATGTTGAAGCTTGGCCGAGCTATTAGCAGTACATACTTAACTTACCAGGTTTCTATTTCTATTACATATGCCTACTACTTTTCATAGAAATATATATATATTCAAAAAATACGATCTAGTCTGGGAAATACAATATTATAATCATTATTTGAAGCGACACTATTATTAGCATTATTTTGATGCAGCACAGCATATATTAATATTACATACTATGAAAAGAAACAATAAAGGAATGTGTTCCACACCTTAAAACAAAAATATTAAAAAAAAAACAGGGATGACATGAGACTGAGAGTATCAACAAGGAAATCATGAATATCCAACAAAAAACTCTTGAGAAATTCAATTATCAAAGAGGGTCATTTTCATGAAGAAAACAAATAGCCAAGACAAGAATTGTTTCACCATTTTGAGGATTTGAATCTAACATTCACCAATCTGTTTATAATTCACACTTCTTTGAGATAAATAATATAATGATACTTCTAAAAGGTTCAGTCTGTACATGAATTACAATTTAAACAATTCCCACCATACCCTTTGCTTTGAACGAAACCTAGGTAGTATATACTGCAGAAAAAAAACTTGACACGACACACTAACTGCAACGTTAGTCATACATATATGACGTAATGGTTCGGAGACAAGTAAGACAACAATAGGTAAGCGTGATAAGTTGCAGAAGTGCTAATCGTCCTGTTACAATATGTCTCAACATCTCAATATGCTTTAGTTTGTAATGATACAGGTCGGCATATTAAGCACCGAATATCGCAAAAAAAAACCATTAACAATGTGTATTCCTACCTTACAACATTTCGTAGTATAAGAAAGAAAGCATCTTTTGCTGCCGAACAGAAGTTCTTTCCATAAACTGCAACCTAAACAGACATATATATATATACATTAGTAACTTGTAACAGTAAACTTTTATACCAAATAACCAAACATATAATGGAACCAACCATACACTATTCATAACCCTACTCAGTCGTATGGTTGGATTTCCAAAAATGTGGTTTAATGCTAAACAAAGACAGATTTCTCACAAAGTGTATGTATGGCATTTATTTGTTGTTTCTAAAGTCAACACAAAACAACATTTGCTTTCAATCATCAGCAAGTCATATTGACATGCATATGAGTCTGAAACGAGTCATTTGCAGAAAACCTCACAAGATCAAAACTACATGAGAGCAAAACATGCTCACGGAAGCGAAAGTTTTGAAATATTATATCTTCAGTGAATTGAAATAATTAAAAAATTTGAAAATACTTAATCCGAAATATAAACAACTGTACATGCCAGGAGCGATGCGGAACCTTATAGGCTTTTAAATAAAAATTAGGATGAAATTCGCTGTTCATGGTCGAAAGCATGGTAAAAAAATATATTTTTTTCTTTTTATCAGTAAAGTATTCTGGTGGCAGTACATGATGACCTATAATGGCGCCAATTACCAGATAAACTCATTATTTCAAACATTTTATGTATATGACCGTAGCACAGCACTGAAACGGGATGGCCTGGTGTTAATCAACGTTACTTTTAACTGTTATGCAGCTGTTCGAGGTTCGTTGAACCTGTGAGATATTTAAAACTCCTGTTATACATAATCTATATCCTGCATTACGACTGAAGTAAATGTATATCAATGAACTACGCCGATTTCCTGTTACTCCATGAAACCCCTTCCTGTCAGCATGACTATATCTTTGCAACAAACATTTATTACAAAAGAAAACCTTGCATTTTTTTTAACAAATAATAAGAAGAAACGAGCAAAATACAAACAGAAACAGTGTTCTGAAAATAAAGTTTATTGTGGCTGGATCGGGATTCGAACCCTAGACTACTATACTATCGGTCCAACCAACTTAGCAACCAAGTCAACGGAATTTTCCTGGCACAACTATGCTACTCACTCACTCAGCTCAGACTTCACAGACTAAATTCAGCTTTATCCAAAACGAAATCAACCGAAGGGTTACTGTATATACGAAAAGCCACATTGCAATAGAACGGGGGTCCTTTAATGAAGCTTCAGTACGTTCTTAGGTAAAAAATATAACATGTTTTTTTATGAATATGGACCCCGGTTGTTATTCTATCGGCTATTGACATCAGTTGGGTACCATTGTATTTGTTACTCGTGGGTTGTGTACAGGAAACGCCCGCTTGATAAAATTGAAAAATCATTTCATATTTTACCTTAGCTCAATTAACACTAACGAATTTATATATGTTCTTATTGGGGAAAAAATTAACCTTCGTCTATGTTCTTAACATAAAGTATGGATTTATTTCCAAATCAGATTGCAGCTTACGGTAATATAACATATTAAGCTTATATTGGAAATACACATATATAAAACAAGTTCAAACCCCAATTGGTCCCAGTTTGTTCTTTTCCTAAGAGTTTGGATCCATGTAATAAGCATGTTTTGACAAAACAAACAGCAACAACAAAACAAAAACAGAGTTTGCCAAAAACAAAATTGTTGTATATGTATCCTTATAATACTTACTATTATGTAAGCGTTTCTGTTCAGGAATTTAACACACTTTTCGAGACACCAGAAGCAGCACTTCAAACATCTACAAGTAAAAATGATAGCATGAATGTTTCTGGCAACAATGACAAAGAATCACTCGTTTTTATCAACATATTTAACATCTTCAATACATCATTTCATCAGTAATTTCAGTTGTTTGTTACCTGATAAAATCAGTAATGTCCTATGTAAGTAAACCTATTACATCAGTGATGTTAATTATGTCAGTCAACTGGTTACGTCTGTGAGGTAAATATTTTTAGGTTAACTGGTTACAGCAGTTACGTTTATGATGTAATTTTACTGGTTACATCAATGATACCACTTATGTTTGTTAAGTGATTAAATCAGTGATGTGAGTTATGTAAATTCACTTGTTACATCAGATACATTAGAATGTAACTGAACAGGTTGTATCAGTGCTGTTACACATGAAAATTACATCAGTGATACCACTTATGTAATTCAAGCGTTTAAACCAGTGATACGAATTACGTTAGTTAACTTATTTACATCAATGATGCTACATACGTAAGTTAACGGGAAGTATGGGTGATCTTTCATATGTGTATTTCCTCAGAGATATTAGATACGTAAGTTAAAAGGCTTCATCCGATGTAGACAGTACCAGAGCCCATATACCTAAAAGCTGACACCAACACCCGTAGACTTGTGTTTGCTCCATTTTCTGAACAAACTAGAGAATCCTTCTTACAAGAAGCCTTAACTAGAGCCCTTAGGGAGTTTAAACACCTTGTCATTTGGAGGCAAGCTCCTAAGACACTCCTCAGATCAAGGGAAATTTTCAAGACAAGCATCATGCAGGTCACACTCCCCAAAGTAGTGTGAATGAGTTGCTAGACAGTACCAGTCATTAACAAACACATCCTGTTAATTTAAGTATCATGGAGCACAAACACAGAAACAGTCAGCCAGCAAAGGAAGAGAAAGCAATGTCAAACAAGATTTTGCATGTTTGGATTAAGATGTCATTCAGGAATGGAAGGCAGAACTTATTCTAAATCCTTTGCGTTTTAATATGCATACTAAAGTTAGGTAGATATTATATATAATTACTGAAATGAAAATTATTTCTCCAATGGTGTGGCCTTACTTTACAACACTATATACGATAAACAGTATAATCTTGAGACTTACTTGACAAAAAATCTAGCCACCACATTTTCACTATCTTTGAGTTTGTAGTCAAGATATTCCAGGACAATCCTTATGAACTGGATAATTGCCAGTATGAGGGAACCAAATGCAAGAGACCCAGTGTGGTACCTACAAAACAACAAAATCAAAATAATGTCACAACATCATTGTACTACAATAAAATCTAAATAGAATGCCCCTCGTTTCATTTGCCATCTCGTTTACCGCCAAAATATATCAATGTCCCTTTTTTTAAGAACTCCTTTTTATTTTCCCCTCAATTTATTGCCAAACCCCTTTAAAACGCCATAGGTTTTCTGGATAAATAGTGGCAGTGTGATGAGGCTTTACCGTAGTCTGCCACAATCCGACAGAATGTAATGGAGCTTTTACATTCACATTTTATGATTTGCCAATGTTCTCAAGACACACACCAAATCTCAAATATTTGTTGTAGGTTATTTATGTTAACAAATGCAAATATAGGCACCATTAAGTCATCTAAATTTGAGATTTGACATACTGAGTTTGTTATTATATGTATGAGGTGGTAAATTTACGATATGTTTCAAGTACATTGTACTGTATGCTAGGAAAATTATGCCAAATCAAATCTTTGCCCTTCAATGGAAAAATCCATCTTCATCTAGTGTTAATTTGCCCTTCACATGTAATAATTACATATGGTATATGATATATGCTGTCTACTTGAATTCACTGTCATGATAAATTAAGTCTTATTACAACAAACAAGTCCCTGGTATATGTATATGGTATTATGGGGCTTAATGATACACTGTTATTAACTCATTCACCCCTGAAGACACATTTGCACTCTTCCAATTCAAAGGTTGGTATAGTTCATTATGAAAATTCAGGGGTGAATGAGTAATAATATAGATTGATGTAATACACCAGCTATATTTCCGTATCTTACCTCAAAGCTCTCCAGACAGACCCCGTGATTGGGAAATGAGGAATATCCTTTGGCTTTTCGAAGGCCCAGTAATAAGAAGCAAATGAGCCAGCTAGGACCATTTGGCCAAATGCAATCACAAAGTTGTTTAGCCACAGGAACATAAACAACATATATATCTGCATCGGAATTATATATCTGTCAAAAAAAACATAAAAGTCTCATAAGTAATAATGACAGTATGATCGAATATGGGTACTGGATTCAAACAATCAAACGTTCATTGGATATATATTACTTAAATAGATGATAATAAGCATAGAAATGATCGCAATAGTACAGACAAAGGAATTTGTCAAATTTTCTAAGCTATCCGCCCCTTTTTCAAGACAGAAACATGAACACTTACATATCACAACATACAACAAAGATAAACAGTCACTATGAAACAATATCACAACATATATCACTTATGAAATATGCTGCTGTTATCGCACATCCCCTCTGTTAGTTTGTAATCAAAAGTTATCGCAAATCATTCATTTTGAAGATGTTGGCTCAAAAAATATTATATATATAACACAGATCTTTCAAAACTTCTGGGAAGATGAGGCAAATTGAATACCAAAATAATCTACATGAAATGGGAAGCTTTAACATTTTTCCTCTCCATATCGAAAAAATATAATATGCAATATATTCTGATTTCCAAGTAATTACATATGATTTTGAGCTGTACAAGTAGAAACACTTACTCTGTGCCTCCATACTTGACAAAATCGCAAAGCGATCCAAGAGTTGTGTCCTGGGGAGTAAAACATATAAAACATGTCAATCATCTACAAACAAATAAGCAAAATTGTATCATGAATTGATAAAAAGTTTCCCTTAATAGGTCATCTTTTTTTGCTGATTTGTTTCATATGTTGCATCAATTATTCATACTTTCTATCATTTTAATCCATCCTATTTTCTGAATAAATATGTCCAGAAAAATTTTGATCAAAAGATATCCTCTAGTGTTGGCTAGGAAATGTTAGTTATCATAATTGCCAACTCTCCCGATTTTGGGGGGTCAGACTCCCGATTTCGGACCCTAAAATTGAGCAATTTCAACCAGTGAATTTGCTAAACTATTCCTATATTCTAACATCTAATGATTTCATCTGAAAGAACAGCTCAAAAGATGCCATTTGAAAGTGTTGTTTTTACCCTAGGGTGTACATACACATATTGTATTTATGCTTTTAATTCTAAGCACGTGTATTCTCTCCCATGGAAATTTCAAAAAGTTAGCAAGTATGATTTACCGGTATACAGATTAGGTAAAAAGGTTTCACTTACGTTAGGAGTGCAGGTGATTCTCTCTAGATAGTAGTTAATACCGTCAGTCGAGGTGTTGGTCGAGTTGTTATAGTACTCTGATTCACCCATAGAAGCTATATAACTGTGGTGCGGTCAAGGCCAAAATGGGAAAGATAAAAGTACACCATCAAACTAAGTGTCGAATTTATGGGCTGTAAATCATTATGAAAATCTTGACAGGGGACGTTACTCTAAGCCAGAAAAAAAAACTCCTTTAAGTTGCTTCATCTTCTAAAGAGAAGGGAGAATATTCCAAGAAAAAAACTCTGAGTTAATGGAACTCTTCTGTGCAATTATAAATGATGCAGTGGTATATACCCTTAACCTTAAAGCCTGTATATTACTGTGGTTCATAATAAGTACGGGTCAATTTGATTCGTATGGATAAGATACCCTGGAATAAATCTATAAGGAAAAGAACTATAAGTTTCTTATTTTCTAAAAGTAAAATATATATATATAACAAACATTATATATTTTACAATCAGAATAAAAGTCTTTTAAAAAAACAGAAATAGTTCGTGTTATAATAAGTTTGTCCTTTTTTATTGTTATTTGGATGTACCCTACAGTAAAAACCTGCTAATGGGACCAATTCCATTGGAGACCAGCGATTTTAAGACACAACTTTTGATTTTCCCCATCGTAACAATTTTTGCTATGAAATGAGTCTGTATTAGGAGGCCACCTGTATTAAGAGGTCAGTTTCTGGGCTTTCTGTCGGTGGTCACCTAATACAGCTGTAATACCTTTCTGGTTTGTTTGTTCTGTTTAAATTGAAACAATTTCATTTAAAGGATACGCAACGCTGACGCCAAAGTATCCAACCACGCAGACTTGGAGGAGGAAGGGGAAGATCGGCCAAATTAATGTAAAGATCATGTGACCGATGGCTCTGAAACAAAGATAGAAATATATATGTAAATTTATTTTTAGCAATTAATGCATACCAAATATAAAAAATTATGCGTGTCCCATTAAAACAATTTTTTTTGGAAGTTTTAACAAACTATAAAGCAAGTGAAATAATTCAATAAATAATAGGGCACATATTTATTCCATCAGATTAGATTTTCTTCCTGATAGGTACATTTCGTATTTTTGCTGGAGAAAAAAGTTAAAAACCTGTCTTTACCAGTACATACTTAGGGAAAGACAGCTTACTATAATTCACTATTATTCTGAAAACATCATCACATTATGCTGACTGTAGCCGGGGTAGCATTATCAATTTTGTCACACATTTCATACACTCCTGATGATGACGTTGTAAATTGAGATCAATGTTTCATGTTATTTTAATGGTAGGAAAGTGTAGGAGAAAACTAATTAATCACTCGTGTGAGATTCCTCGGGATATTAATATCTTTACTCTTACCCTCGGGTGGAGATTTCTCTGTTAATTAACTCAATCACCCTTGAAATTTCATAATGAACTATTCCAATCTCTTCAGGGGTGAATGAGTTAACAGAGAAAGCTCCACCCAAGGGTTAGAGTAAAGATATCAATATCCCGAGGCTAGGAGTGATAGATTCTATTAATCTAAAACAAATAATTTCCAATCACTACAGTATAAACACACTACTAAAGCTGCATGCTCGGTCTAGTAATATATCTTCAATGGCTGATACGGACAACAGGAATAGAACAACCACAATATGGTACTACTCAAAAAGTCTGATGACAATTTGTTATGGCCCTTTCCTAGTGAACTGCTCTCTGAATATTGTCTGGGGAGTAATAGTGTCCGAGCTATCTGGTTCCCCTGACAAAACTTTTGGAGATAACTTTTCCTAAGAAAAGGCCAAAATACGGGTAGTACATTACATGTCAACAAAGCATGTGACACAGAGTGACTTTTTTTTACCTGCTCGCTTCTTTGATCAGTTCAATGGCTATACAGATTCTCTTAACCAGGAAAATAAATATCAGGAGGAAAATGACCAGGAAAGTGGCAGTGGAGCAGGCTGAAAAGACATAAACAGACAGTAGGTATTTACTTAAAGTTAATTATGTTTTAAAGCATCATTTCATTAAATGATTGTTGAATTTTGTCTAACAAAATATGAATTATTTCTTAATTTAGATTGATAAGATGTAAATTAATATTGTTTTTACATTTTTTTCATATATGGATATTTAAAAAAAAATCATTTAAAACAGTTAACAATAGTAACTGATGTCGGTCAACAAATGCATGAACACCATTACGATGTTCATTGTACATCAGCTAATATATGGTAATTAAAGAAAACAAAATGGGAAAATTAAAACATTGTAACATTCAATATAAACAACATTGTCAAAGCTGTCTAAAACTGATCATACCGAAGGCTAGCCATGTCTCCTTGAGCTGGAGGTAGTAACCGAAGTTAAGGGCGAAAGCTTCAGACACTCCATAGGTAGCTGTGGTATTCTGGTTCTTCAGTTCATAGTACTGTGAATAGCTGTAGTAACACGCTGAAATGTGAACACAATTAAAATTATTATCAGCCATTAATAGAAAATAACTCATTACCGGATATAATTAAGTATCAGAATAGAAAATGTTCTGAAAAAGGTACAAGATATTTCCAAATATGCATATACATTTTTGTATATATATATGTATTTTTATAAGATTTGGCTATTATTCTAGTTCATCATAATGGATTACCGGAGATTGAAATTTCTACAATACTATACACTTGTATAAGTAATAACATATTCACAGAAACAGTTATCATACATTTTCTCCCATGTTACCACTATAGGTTTACTCATTCCAAACTCATGGTTGAACCTGTTAGGAGTTGGTAAAATATTTGGTTAGTCTCAGGAACTCATTGGTGGGTAACACCCTGGACATGACTTCATTGGTCAATCTTCTAATAATGACATCGAGTAACAATGACTTGCAACGTTGTCTACCATTATGACATCAATTACTTCATGGAAAATGTTTCCCAGATCGGAAACATCAACAATGTATTCCCAAGAGAAACATATGATGTTGTAGGACGGGGAATGTTCCCAAACTCGTGGTACGTACATTATCATGCTTATCTAACTCTCGTTAGTTAATTTTCAAATTGTAAAATACACATGGTAAAAATTGTGTCTTTATATAATTTGAAGGAAAGTTAACTAACTCAAGTTAGATAAACATGATAACCATCATAACCACCACTTGTTTGGGAACCAATACCATAACGTGATTTTAAAACCTTATTTATACTTACCAAATCCAAGAAGACCAAACACTAGGATGACACTGATCCAAACCATGATGCCAGCGATCCAACGCAGGAGAATGATCCAGAGAAAGCAGGCTATCATAGCGATGCCCATGAACACCAGGAGGAGCCACCAAGATGCCACAATGTCCTTGAACACCATCTCTATGTACTGGGTGGCCGTGTAGAATTTGGCTAGGTAGCTGGGGAAAATTGGAACAATGGGAGCATTAGTGTATGCTGTAGAACTTGTTCAGGTAGCTTTTGAAGGAAACATCAGTACTCTGTTTATGTCTTATTATGGACTGTACATATCTTTATAGATTACCGTATAGCGCACACAATCTAAAACCAGTCCAAGGTCGCATCCATTTATTGTAATTTTTCTGGGATTTTCGGAAATATTTTGAAATATACTCGTAACAATAAACTGCAAACATATTTATGTTTAATTTATTGATTTAATCTCTACAGTAGGCCTAACTTTCATGTCTCTTTGACTGTAAGTTATGAATTGTTTGATTCAGAAATTTGGAAAGTGTATCATTTGGGTGATAGGGAAATTCTAACCGAGGGTCATGTAGCTGTGAACCAAGCTTAGGGTTTCCATATGCCCCTTACATATATAATAACTGACTCTTTTCTCCTATTTCTTATCTGTAATGTTGGTCCTACACAGCATTAATAATGCATTTTCAATAAAACACTGAATATGGCAAATTTCTAGATAAGGTACATTAAGGCCATACACGGACACAGCAGAAATATCAAGAATATAACTTTATTGAGAAATATTGCAAGACCTTTAGGAAAAGATTCTGCAATATTTCCTGTATTCATCAGCTGGTGTCTGAGGATGACAAAATTGTCAGTCGAACTGTTTAAATTTTTAATGTCAATGTCCTAATGTCATGTCATCTGATATATAGTGAAGTCATAATAGTACTTAAACATTGCAGTTAACATGCAGTTTTTATTTGATGAATATGTATACCAAACTTACTAGCTGGCACTTGTCATTTCAGTTGCTGTGACTGAACTTCCGTCGGAGGTTGTCAGGTTGTAAGCTCCAGTTGTTTGTAGGTTAGAGGCATAGTTTGTGACTTCCAGAAAGAAGGATGGCACACAACGACCGACAACTGTAAAATGAAGGTTAATCTATTTATATATTCACTCTATTATAATGCAGGTTCACAATTGTAATATATATTAACATTTGCATACTTCATCTAGCCCCTAGTCATTTTCCTGTTAAGGTGGTGCTGTGGATATTTTGCAATCGCTTTTCAACAAGTTGGCTTGGGTTCGATGCCTGGATAGGACGTGACAATGTATGGGGTCACCTGGTCAGTGACAAGGTATGGGGTCACCTGGTCAGTGACAATGTATTGGGTCACCTGGTCAGTGACAAGGTATGGGGTCACCTGCCTGACCATGTAGGCTTTCTCTGGGTGATCTAGTTTCCTCCCTGCATGAAGACACTTTTATGTGCATACAACCAGGCTGACATGAGTGATTCATTAGTAAGTTCCAAATTCATTATACCTAATATATCATTTTGATGCAGCACAGATTTGAATCATCGCCACCTGAGGATGACTCCAACCAAATACAGCTGATATACATTGCACAATTCCAAGGCAAAGTTGCCAGAAACAATCATGGCTAAATTACCATGTTTGCCCCCACCCCTTCTCAACTCCCCTTGGAGTCAACTCTTCACCTGTAAAAATTTGAATCCTTACAACCTTAAGATGTTTCTTGTGAAATTGTCGACGGATGGTTTGTTTGTTTGTTTGTTTGATTTTGTTTAACGTCCTATTAACAGCTAAGGTCATTTAAGGACGGCCTCCCCTGT